>CM044319.1:29107500-29207500 GCA_024291935.2 Okapia johnstoni | reverse complement strand
TTTTTTGTACCTACTCCTCTCTTAAAGATTTTAACTGGAGAAATGGCCACATCACAAGAGCACTATTGAAAAATGTGTAGAAGAATGTCACATCTGGGTTCAGTCTAGTCTTTTATTAGTGCTCGATCAGCATGTATTAGACAGAATCGTTAACAACACAAAACAAGCAAGGTAAATCACCCACTACTGCCACCCTGTAAACCACCTCATGATACTACATGGAGATGTGGATCCAGGAGAAATCAAAGGAGAGCTTCACTTTTTTTCATTTGACCCCAATTTAGATAGCAGATAAGGGTGTTTCTGCTTGGTTGGCTTTAGTCGTTGTTTTTTTTGTTTGTTTTTTGTTTTTTATCCAAATATCCTAGCTGATCTTGCAGAAAGGCTTCTGGACTCTGAAAGAGAATGGATCATCTCCTCTCAGCAGTGGCAGGAAAAAAAAAAATTCTTGACAGCACAGTTATCCCTACTGGGAGGTCCCATGGGCCACAGTTATATCGTGTCACAAAAGAGGCAAACTTCTGCTGAACTTGCTGCCCTGAGACCTTCGGTTAATCTTTCACTTGAAAATGGAAGATCAAAAAACTCCGAGCAGTTTAAAAAATATGCAGCTAATGTCATGCAGTTAAACTGATGTAGCATGCATGTTGTTTTGCAAGCTAACAGGTTAAATATGGCTTTGCTTTAAGATTCCCATCAAATTTCGTTTTTATAGAGAAATCTCTGAAAGCAGAAGGGGTTGAGGGAGGGTGAGGTAAAAAGAAATAAATCATTGTAGTCTCAGGAACAGTAATCCTTGTTGAGGATTTTGGCTGATTGATATAAATAACATCGTCCCCGCCATCTGTCCGAAGAGGGACCTTTCCAGTCAGTGTTAAGCTGCAACGGCAGAATAATTAATGAATGGTGTCCTTTGTGCTGGTAATAAAGACAAGACAAATTATGTTATAATCCAACTGCTGCTCATTTGTCACAGCCAAATAAAATGTCAAATAAAAGTGAGGGGGGCACTGTGTTTGTTTAATGGACTGCAAGCTACCTGTTTCTATTGTTAACAGACAACTAGCGTGTAAGTTCTAAATGTTGCAGGAGAGAAAAACCTCCAAACAGAATTCACGTTTCCTCGGGAGTGGGGGCGAGAATGGAGGGAGACTATGGGGGAGGACTGGCAGATAAACATTGAAGTAAGTTTTAATTAGAGAGCCATAATACCACCCGCTCCTCTGAGTAAGTTGGTTGCGATTCCAGTGCAAAAGCACTGCCTGGAAAAGTCCAAGTTCAAAACAGACAAGCTATGTGCAAATCTGTAAGAATTTGGTAGGGCTCTCATCTTGCGTTTTCAGGATAGACACATTCATCCAGTTGCTAGGAAAGCCAAATAATGAAAACATAGCTGGGATTTAGCAAGTTCCACTGGGAATTACCTATGATAGAGGGCAGGGCTGCACTTCCTCAGAACATGCTCCTGCTGTAAAAATTCACAAACCTGGCATTCATACAGGCATCTGTCGCTTGCTCTAATGCCAGTTCATAGTATACATACAAACATCTGCTTCCGTGCACAAAGGGATACAGAGCGCTTGACAGGTCTGTGTTAGCAGGGTTCGCAATGCCAGTTCTTTATGCAAAAACCCTAATGCTTCCCGTCAAGCCATTAGAAGTGATACAATCAGCCCAGACCCCATTAAGCCATCAGTGTCCACCTGTGATAAAGATGGCCATTTGTTTTCTTAAAGCCCACTTAATGTCTGCTTAACTCAATTTGTCAGGAAATGTAGAACAATTTCCTCACAGCCTGAAATTTGGTAGTGGTTCAAAGTCAAAAGGCCAGGTCTAGTCCTATTCAAATGATATAATAAACACTCTTCAAATCGAAATCTCCCTTGAGGAGCTGATGTTTACTTAAAAAAAAATTATGTTAGCTAGAAAAGAATAACATTTGCATCCTTTATTGTTGTTTTTTTTTTTAATTCCTAAAGTCCTGGAAGATGTCTACCAGTGGAAAAGGCCATTGCTTGATTATATGAGAAAATAACTTTATTCGCTTTTTAAATTCAGCCTGAAATTGGTTTTAGAAAGACCAGAAGAACCTTTGCAAAGCATGAGTCCCTAACGATAGCAGTCACTTCCAGACTCTTTAAGGAATCACACTGTAATATGCCCAAGTTTACCTTTTAATCTAATTCTGTTTAAAACATCCTCTGTAATGCTTGTATTTCTACTGTTTGTGGGAGGTTGATACTGTCTTTTTGTATACCTTGAAAGAGATAATAGATTTTTTTGGAAAATATTTTTAAAATGATATTAATCAAATATAGGGGCTTGCTTTGCCACCATCTCAATTCACTTTTAACCACATGGGCAATTTGGTAAACATATATAACTGGTCATCTGGAGGACAGAAAGGAATCAGAAGATATTTCTAAGATTAACCAACAGGGGGCTCTCTTAAATATCCCAGATATACTGATTTCCCACCCTTCCAAATTCCATTCAAATCTAACCTCAATTCTGAAAAGAGTTCAATTGAAAATTTAATTTTTGATTGCCTAATAACTTCTGCCCTCAAAATGTTTAACTCTTAGCTCCTTGTGATTCTGCTTGGTAAAACCTGGAGCTAACTACTGATACCAACACTGAAGAATAAATACTCAGCGGACTATGTGTGGAAGGTGAACTAGAGAACTGAGTCAGTTATCTGGATAATTTAGTCAACATGTATTCATTGTGTACCTAATATGTACAAAAAAATTGAGACAAAAGTAAAGTTTAAGTGTTTAAATTTGCTGAATATGACCTCATTTCTAAACTATGCTACCAGTATAGAAGGCTTTAATGAATTTAGTTTCCAAAAGAGAAGAAGAATTGATATAATTTAAAGGGACAGGTGTAGGAATAAAACGTGTATTTCAGTGTAAGCTCTATTGCGGTCTTTTTTTCTCTGCTTAGAAATATCACCATTAAGTCTCATCCATGAACTAGTGTTGTGTTGATAGGTTGTATTTCCCATGCTTCAGTCCAACAGGCAATGTAACTCCCTAAGAAAATATTTGATTGAGGAAAATCAGAAATTAGAATGTGGAACTAGAACATATTTACATATGTGGCATTGAGGATCCTCGGTCTTTCTTCAAGTTGCAAAGATATAGTCCTGTGGCATTTTATATTTTCTGTCCTCTCCCTGAAAGTACCCTATATCTAGTATTTTCACCTGTGAAAAGGAAGTATCAAACTCCAACCTTTCTTTCTTGATTCAGGAATATAGTCACTAAATAAAAGATTAACTGCAACATAAATACCTAGAGGAAAGTCTAGTATATTATTTTCCTAGAAATGGTTTGATTTGTGAAAATAGTATATTTTTCTGTGGCTTAGAACACCTAAATGTTCTGTACCAAACACGGAGATTTAGTTTTGTTACAAGATAGCATATACTCAATATTAAAGAAAATTTGTAAAGCACATTTAAAATGGAAGACAGTGATCTATATTCCTGTTATTCAAAGATAATTTATCATGGCTAATATTTTGGTATATTTTTCCTACAGTCTTTTTAATTAGCTGTTTTGGGAAAGCTATAATTATTTGGTATCTAAGCAATTGTACAAACTTAAAGTTGTCTCTTTTAACAGATTACAAAAAGAATAAATATTTGTTGATACTAACGAACAGAAAAGTAAAAAGAAAAAAATTTAAATTACTCTGAATTTCACCATCGTATTCTGTACACCTGTTTGTTCTGCATTTTGCCCCAGCATATTTAATTTTAAAACACATATAAAATAGGAAAATTTGGATATAATATTTATCATTGCTTGATTGTTCAGTCTTTATCACTTTGATTGTCCCCCTGATTTAGTTGTTTCTATACAATTACTATAGATATAAAGGATGTTCACTAAAAATTCTCAGCAGTAGGAGTAAACATTCTGCTATTCTCTGAAACTCTGCTTTTTGAGAAGGGAAAACTTAAGTAATTCTCCACTGCAATGTTCTAATAATTGTGTTTGCTAACAAATGCCAGAACTGAATAGCATCAGTCACTGTTTTAAGTGGGCATTAGAGATTTCACCTGAACTATGAAGGTGGACCACAATAAAATCATTTCCTGATACTGAGAATGAAATGAAAGCCAGAGGGAAATAATTCAATGGGGCATTTTGAGTTTGGGGTCCAAGTAAGTTTAAAAAGATATGTAGTTTCATTTATAGTATCTCTATTTTTGAGTTCCAAATTTTGACTCATCACTCAATAGGCTTGCATAAGCTTTCAAATAACTTTTCAAGAAAGTAGTGCTATTATAAATCTTTGCATAGATGTCTTTCTGTTATCCTTATGTGAAAAAGATGATTGAAGAGTGCACACAGTTTGAGGACCACAGCTTTTCCCTCTGAACAACAGGTACTGCTTTGTTTTGCTTCAGAATTTAGTAAGATAAGTCTTAGGAAAACCTGTATGGCTACTAACTTAGATTTATTTAGGCTCTAACAATTGTAGGATAGTGCTTGATCTTCATCATTACAAAGTTTTGCTAGAATATATTAAAATAATATATTTACTCAGTGATGTATTCTTAGAACCTAGCTGTCATTTTTAATACTGAGATTGTTTCTTTCACTCACATTTTCCTTAACTTTATCTTTGACTATTGTGTATTTTTCAAATACACTCTTCCTCAAGTACATTTATAAGTTGTAGTTGTTGTTGTTCAATTGTTCAGTCGTGTCCAACTCTTTTCAACCCCATGGATTGTAGCCCGCCGGGCTTCCCTGTCCTTCACCATCTCCCAAAGTTTGCTCAAACTAATGTCCATTGAGTTGATGATAGCATCCAACCATCTCATCCTCTGTCACCCCCTTCTCCTCCTGCCTTCAGTCTTTCCCAACATCAGGGTCTTTTCCAATGAGTCAGTTCTTCACATCAGGTGGCCTAAGTATTGGAACTTCAGCTTCAGCATCATTCCTTCCAATGAATACTCAGGGTTGATTTCCTTTAGGATTGACTGATTTAATCTCCTTGCTGTTCAAGGGACTCTCAAGAGTCTTTTCCAGCACCACAGTTCGAAATCATCAATTCTACAACAATAAGTTGTAGACAATCTCGCAATTCTCTGACTTCCAACACGG
This sequence comes from Okapia johnstoni, assembly GCA_024291935.2. Lineage (NCBI taxonomy): Eukaryota > Metazoa > Chordata > Mammalia > Artiodactyla > Giraffidae > Okapia > Okapia johnstoni. Next base: position 29,202,374 of record CM044319.1, on the reverse strand, counting down.
CTTCTCCTTCCTATCATTTTTTGTTTCCATGTTCTGGACACTTCTCTTGTCATCCATATCACTGACCTAATTTTTCTGCAATGACAATTTCGCCTTTAATGTAAACTTTCATTTTGTTTGCATTTTTACTTTTCTCACTGTCTTTCCTTACCATCTATCTCCTTATCATCTCATCTGAGCATCCTTTCATCTTATCCAGTTGTCTCCTAATGGATTGCTGATCCTTTTCATTAGACTCTTTGATGTTCAACATTCTACTAAAGATGCTAAATAGTTTCCTAATTGTCTCATGGTCATTGTGAAAGTTCTGCATTTCTGAGCACTGGTCTTATCTAAAAAGAGCTTTTCATAGGTCACACATTGTTGAAACTTTTGTGTTTGCATGCCTGGGTGCTAAGTCACTTCAGTTGTGTCCAACTCTTTGCAACCCTATGGTCCACAGCCCACCAGGCTCCTCTATCCATGGGGATTCTCCAGGCAAGAATAATGGAATGAGTTGCTATTCTCTCCTCCAGGGCATCTTCCAGACCCAGGGATCAAACCCTCATCTCCTGCATCTCCTGCATCCGCAGGCGTTTCTTTTCCAATAGTGCCACCTGGGAAGCCCTTTGTTATATTTATTCATCTCAAAAGGTGGAAGCACATCCAGCATTCTGTGTATATTACAGGTTGCTTTTTACGCTGTACTTTAGCTCTACTCTAATCTTTGTCCTGGAACATCATCCAGATGACAAATTGATAAACACAGCTCTTATATTAATTCTTTTCTAGCATATTTATTGTCTTATGACCCTACTATCCTGACGATTTTTCTCCCACCACATTGCTTAGCTCACTGGCATTCTAAAAGATGAAAGACATACAATATTAGAATTCTAAGAATGTGTTCCAAATAGAATTTTGCCAGTCTCCACTGATCTTGTGTTTTACTTATGGGACTACACTTCCTATGGTGATATGTGCCATTATCTGCCTTCCACTCTTAGTTGTTGTTATCACCATCATCATCATCATTCTGCCTTCCGCTCTTAATCTCCCCGATTATTTTGTGGAAATTGCTACCTCTATATTATTGTAGACAAAAGAGAAGTCTCCATACATAGTTAGAAGGGGAGAAGATGGGTGAGGAAGGAAATCCTTCACAGTATTCAGCTGTATGAGTGGAAAGGGGTGCTGCCTAGTCCTTTGGGCTGAGTCTTTCATTCTGAAATCAGATGGCTGAAGAAAAGAAGAGAAGGCTATTTCTATCTACTTTAAGATAGGCAAAGTCTCTGTTTCAGTAGTTCAGTAATGTAAGTGGTCTCACCACTGGCATTTTCCAATTAAATTCCATCTGTCTTAAAGGAAATTACTCGTTAACTTTTTGTCACCATGTTGCTGGTCAGTCCCTGTTATTTTAAGCATTTTAGTTTTTTTTTTCTGTGTCTTCAAGCATATTTAGTGACAGGTTCCAAAAGGTGGTTAGGTGTTGCCAACCAGATGCCATTTTTAAACCAAAAGTCAAGATTTGCATCAAGGACCTCACATCGAAAGTTTGAATTCAAATTCTCCCTTGGAGCATGACCTCTGTCTATGACTTCTTCTTCACATTTGCGTCTTTACCTGGAAATGGTAACAGACCTGAAAGGAGGAAATTTATTTTTAGTCTTGCCATTTGCAAGGCCCTTTGAGCTTCTAAGAAGATGTTTAGAATCACAAAATGTAAATCAAGCATTTATCATAAAGATAGATTTCAAAATATTATTTTTCCATTTGGGGGATTTTTTTCATTGTCTAAACCACACCTTGGTTCTTTATAAAAGGAATTTTGGTCTTTACACCATAGGAAAAAAAGTTTCTATTGGCTTGAATTGTGGGTAAGGAGGTGTGCAAATGGCCTCAAGTTATACATTTTTTTGCAGAGGAAATATCCTCCAGATGCTCAAGTCAGCCTTTTCTTGGCAGACAACTAAGAACCATACCGAAACTGAGTCTAAAATCTTTAACAGAAGATTTCCACAATCACTTACCTTTGGAACGGACATTAATTAAAAGAAACAATCATATCCCCTGTGATCAGAGTTTAACTACTATGAATCAGAGTTCACCACACAAATTAACACTTCAAACTGATTAGCAAATGGAAATCATAGCAAGAAATTTTGAGGTTAAAATAGTTAATGGACATATTCTCTCACCCAGCTCACTGTCCCTTATCTTTTAGAAGAAAAAAAAAAAAAGCACTTCAGTCATAACGAACTGGGCAGATTTTGTTTTCCGTGAGGTGTTTGCCATTACATATTGCACATAATGTATGGCACTGTTAGGAGGAAAAAATTGGAGTCAAAGTGGCTGGAAAGTTAGGTCTGCTCTGTAGCACTGTGAGATTGTTGACATCTGCCGAGGTTGGAGCGCTCAGTAAGCAGGAAATGGGGTGTCACTCTGAGTGGTAGTTTACCATTATCCTGGCATCCTAATGAAGTGTCTGCAGTGCACAGAGCTTCTGGATGGCATCTTAACGCACGGCTAAGCAAAAGCACTTCTCTCCCTGTCACTGTCATCCATCTGCCTGCACCCTACTGTAGCCAATGGGATGGAACCATGCTACAATGTGCTAGAAGCCATTTAGAGTTGCACATTGCATAATCAGTCCCATCAAATATGTAAAAAATGGCTATTATTGGTTATTTTCTTCAAACTCTGGCACCTGGAGTTTGATACATTAAAGTTAAACTTTTCCAAGTGCTGTTTATGATATTAATTCTACATTCCTCCCACTATCTAAATGGGAATGAGTTGCATCTTCATTGTCTTAAGTCCTGTTAATGGACTGAAAGAGTTGTATGAATATTCATTAAAAACTTCACTGTACATCACACTTGGTGAATCCATCAATTTACCATAGAATGGAATGGTCATTTTCTTTTAGATAACCATTTTTAAGAAAAGGAGAAAAAATAAGATCAACTCAAATCACAGATTGGTTGCTTTCATCTTTGAGCACATCATTTAGTTTGCTGTGATTGTTTGAAGTCTTTGGATAAATTTCTTTAAAGACAGTGCATTTTACCAAATACATTTGCAGTTTAAGCTAGTATTGTTGATGCCAGGTGATTAAATTTGGTGCTTTAACATCACCTCTGACAAAACTGGCATGCAGTGGAGAAAAGGTTATCTTTTATTAGGTGGCATAAGTAGAGTAAGGCATGTGTGTTGTCCTCCCAAAACTTCTAGATGGATCACACGTGATCCTCTGGACAAGGTTGCAAAGCAGCTGGGATGTGTGGCAAGAAATGATGTGGCAAGATGACCGCAAAGTTGAGAAGGTGCTTTCTGCAAGAGGGGCAACAAGAATCTGCTAAATTGGAGGTGGGGTGATGGGTTGGAGTTAGATAAACAAGAGGGCATAACATAATTCGGTTGCATCAGGACTTTTTTCACAGACGTTAAAAACTATGGTAAACATAACAGCAGGGAGGCTTGTACTGCCGCACAGTGGGAAGCTTAGCGCGTCTGCCTGCACTCTGCCTGGCTCAACCACTGCTAGGAGTCTCCGAATTTCATTAGCACTCAACAATTCACCCAGTTACCCAGAAAAGGAGAAAACCCAGGCAGCAAAGCCCCTCACTAATTATGGTAAATGCTCCCAGGTTACAGTTTTGGGGGGACAATAATGGCAGAATGATGTTAAGCTAGAACAAAAGAGTCATTCTGAAATTTAAAAAAAATAAAAGGGATTGTTTGTTTGTTTTAAATCAGTGCAGTCTTTCAACGGGTAAGACAGTGTTTTAGAATATTAGACCACCTCTTTACTATGAAATTTTAGATGACCTAACCAAAGTGTGTGCAACTCTTCTTGAGCGAAAGTACAGGTTGGTTTCACAAATGACATCCTCCACTCCACCCCCTGCTCCCAAATTTATGCAAGTTCATCTCACAAATCTCTAAAATAGAAATTGTATCCTTTGGAAGAAATTTGTAATAATACATAAATAGTATGAAATCAAATGTAACAAGATAGGCAAACTACTGTAGATTACTACAAAATACTGCATGTCAAATTCAAGTTGTTATCTCCCTCTCAAAGAATGGAGTTATTTAAGGAAAATATTAGTTTTTTCAAAGGGAGAGTGGTCTGCTATTGATGCCCATAAACATTTTAAATGGTACAGTTTTTTTAATGGAATGATAGGTGTTTATTTTTGCTAAATCCAGACTTGGCAATCTGGTTTCTTCATTCGTATCCCCCCAGCTGCTGTCAGCATTATAGCACATCAGCTTTCCTTCATGTACGGATATTTCTCCAGAACTCATTTGCAAAAGTCGAAGCAATATTAAACACCACATCCAAACCTCTTTTAAACACACAAAGAGATGGGAAAACACTTCAGAACTAGACCATTGAGAAAATCCTCCTTTCAAATTTACTGTTTGCTTCGCATGCTAGTGTAAAATATCCCACAAAGTCCCGTTTGTGATCCATTTGAAACAATCTTGATTTGCTTAAATTGTCACATTCTACTTGCACATTTCTTCCTAAATGCAAAAATGGCAAAGAATTCTCCTCCCTCTTCATTATAAAAGTGCAGAATTTCTGGTTTGTTTATTCCTAATGGAACACTTGAGAAAGAAGGAAATATATAAATATCTCCTTCAGAAGATTAGTTGTCTCAATCTTTTTAAAAGAGAGTATTTGTTCATTTCTTCCCCATTGTAAACAACTGGGCTTTTCATTGTAATCTTCCATTGTCAAATTAATGCATTTCACTTTACTGTCTTGGTCCCATGGTTCCAAAACATCGTCCTTTCTAATATTCTTATTTCTTCTATATTTATATATTGATGTATGTCATTTAGGACATAGATAGTTAGGCAAAGAGCCTAAGCTCCTTTTTAAACCAATTTTTTGGAGGAACCTGCTGCTTCATTGTAACTTACTGGAACAGAGCTTGAAAAAACTCACAATCTAACAAAGCAAACTATATTTTACTTCTTATGAGAACACATTCCCAAGCAAAGTATTTCAGGGAAAAAATGGTGTACCTGTTTTGAGTATTTCAAACCAGGCATCAGAAATTTTGTCTAATCTACTGGTAAATATTCTATTGACAAGGTCAAGAACAGAGAAAACTCTGGCCCCCAAGACGGAAGAGAGAATAAGCAAAAAAAGAAATGTGGACAGTTTATCAACTTCAATTTCTAAAGTACTATGCAGTCCCTTTATAGAATGTGGATGAAATTCCCCTAACTATTCAGAAAGTATGTCCATGTTTGCCTACCACATATGTGATTCTCCAAAAATTATATCAAGGATGTTAATGAAAAATATGGCTAATAATTTCAGGAAACTATAAAGAGAAAGAAGAGAGAGAGGGAGAGGAAAGCAAGCTGTGGCAAAAAACCTGGGCTCAGCAGCTTTCTGAGGAGAATGGTGAAATGTGACTATGTGATTTATAATGAGAAAAGGTATCTACAACATACAATTTTCTACCTAGCTGCAAATAATAATTCATAGTGATGTCCCTTCCAGATAAAAGACCTTTGCTATGTAGGACCCATGTGGTAAAATGATCATGATAAATGTCAGACCAGTGCAGGTAACGGCTTTACAAACCATTAAGATTAGCTGGCTCTTTTTGCCGATGATAACAGTAACCATGCTGTGACTCTATGTGGTAATAATATCTCAGTCCTGATAAATACCAGAGCCAGGCAGAGGTGTTTATCATTCCCAGTTCAGAAATGCTGACTAAAGTTACCACATGTTGCCTGTTTTTCTTCTTTTACAAATAGTCTTACAATTAACAAAAAGAAAGCTGAATCATAAAATTATTTTATTCCCCATTTCTTAAAGGATTCTAACGTTTGTGAACTCTCCCCTGTTCTCAACATCACTGTGTGGCCAACACAAATGAACTGGCTGGAGAAACAGTTCACCATACTAACCATTATCTCCTCTTGAGAGGTCTTTTGTTCAAAATGAATAGTTATTGATAAAGTTGAATATACTTCAAAAAAGTGGAGAGGAGAAAATATTTCTTCCTTCACATTTTTCGTGTAACAGAATCCTAGTTGTTGTCAGGTGGGACTTTTTAAATTCCCAGTAAATTTAATTTGTCTACTAATGAAAAGAGGTAGACACATACTAAAAACCTTAAATCTAGAAAAGTATTTGTAGAATTGCCACCCTCATGAAAATGTACAAAGATAATGCTAGTATAAATAGCAAATTGAATATTTAAAAAGAATTACTGGTTTATGATTAGAAAGATGTCAAATGACTCAAAACGATAAGCCTTTTTTTTCTTTTTAAGAAAAAGCGTGTAAAACCAGATATGTAAGGATAAATATAGTTTACAGAAAATTCTCACAGGAGAACTAAGTAAACTACTGAGCTTTATTTCCTCAGCACACACTATCGCCTGAGGATGAATTAGTATCATTTGTAAGTTACAGAAATGTACTTGGCCACCATGACACTTCCAAAATTACTTTGAAAACAAGAAATTTTAGGGAGGATAATACGATCATGCTTTTCCTGTGAAGATTGCCGCCATTACCTTACTCTTTGATTCAGACAAAGAAGGGCATTGCTGAAAAACTGAGGAAATTTGTTTTCAGAGACAGTTTCAGTTTGGTGAATTTTAGAAAATGTTATCATCCTAAGATTGACTGCACCAAAGCAACCCACTCCAATATTCTTGCCTGGAGAATCCCATGGACAGAGGAGCCTGGTGGGTTATAATCCACGGGGTCACAAAGAGTCAGACATGACTGACGTGACTTAGCACGTACGTACGCACATCGACTTGTGAATTAGAACCAAGCTCTCTTTGATAATGGACTGCTTTCTTAGTATTCACAAAGCCAATACATACTATGGGCTGTTCCTGTTTACGAAACAGCACTAAAGAGTAAAATTCATGGCTTCATATGATTTGGAAAATAACCTTAAACTATGAGCAATCAGGGCAGATAGAGAGGATAATTCAAAAGAAAGATTTTAATGGGAAGGGTACTTACATTCAGTAGTACTTACAATATGTTCATTTATGTACATTGAAACAAAATTCTACATACAATTGTATGATGTATGTATATGGATTGTGTGTGTATGTGTGTCTGTGTTTAAGTAGGAACTGGCAGCATTAAGAGTTCAAGCAACTTCCCCCAGCTGTACTATAGAGCACGATTTCTAACCTAATTTTTTCAGACTCCTTCATGATATACCACGTCTCTTAATTTATAGCAGGAGTTTAAAGCATCTGTCTATTTTTATCCATTTGTAAGTCTTGAATTTTCTCCCTTTCCCCCTAGTGTTTCTCCCTGAAGTAAATGTGAGTTATTTAAAGAAATTTATCAAGTGATTGTTGTCATGACTTGGATGATCCTTTAACACCCAACTCAAATTTTATAATTAAAAAGCATGTCCTCAAAGATTTGCATCCAGTTGTAGGGTACACTAAAAATAAATAAATAAATAAAACGTTCTCTGAAGATGAGCATCCCTCCTACAAGCTAGGACAGTCTGTAACTAAATTCTGAAATGGTGATGATACAAAGAATAAAAAGTGAATAGAAATTAAACTGCTCTCTTCCAAATACAGCCTTGACATATAAGCGACCACCATTTTTTTCATGCAGGATGCTCTATACATTCCAGCATAACTTTCAGAAGCAGAACAGCTGTGATGTATATGGACCTCCTCAAAACAAAGGGGTACAGTTATCCTTTTAGAATTACAGATAAATAGAATGAATAGTACTACTACTATGTTGTTTACTGGGAGAATCTGGTCTTTTATTCCCCTGGGTGAACCTACGATGTCAAAGCAGAGTTAATTTTGATATATGATTTAACTTGTGACTATAAATAAGTTAAGAATAATAAATGCATAGATGATAAAGCCGGAAAAGTGTCTAGGGGTCATCGGGTCTGGGGTTTTGCACTGCACAGAACTTTCAATCATTGTATAACTTTATCTTATCTCTGCAAAAAAGGCATTTGGCTGTAAATGTCCTTGTTTTAGTAGCAACATTTCATGCAGATAAATGCAAATGTAACCATCATAAACCATATTTTTTAAAATATGCCCGCAAAACCATGAATCAAGGGAAAACTATAAAGCCACATCCTTATCGTAACATTAAAGGCCATCACATCATGTAGGAGCTGTTACTTCTTTAAGTAGCCTGGAGTTGTTTTTGAAGAAGCTCATTTACAATGGAGTTTGGTATAGTTTGAGAATATGGGGCCAGGTGGGTGAGGAATAGGCCTTAGTGAAAAAAACAGTTTACTATTTTAGTATATATATGTATCCCATGTATATTTTCCATAGGCATTTTTGCAATTGGGTGACAAAAATGAAATCCTCCAGAAAAGTTTTGTATGCAATATGGGTTCACAGCTCAGACTGGAGAGGCTATTGGAATCTGAGTGGGAACTACAATGCAAGTATTAAAGTAGATGGGCTTCCCTGGTGGCTCAACTGATAAAGAATCCACCTGCAATGTGGGAGACCTGGGCTTGATCCCTGGATTGGAAAGTTCCCCCGGAGAAGGGTACAGCTACCCACTCCAGTATTGTGGCCTGGATAATCCATGAACTGTATAGTCCATGGGATTACAAAGAGTCGGAAACGACTGAGCAACATTCACTCAAAGTAAATACAAAAGTAAGTCAAAAGGGTATGAAGGTAAGAGCAAATGTGAGTGGAAAAGGCCCAAATCATGGAGTGTTTTACTACTGGCAAGAGTTTGTATAAGTCTCTTCGCATACCATTTACCTAAGAGGTTCTCTAATTCTCTGTGTAGAAAAGGTTCATTTTCTCCCTTTTGGTCATAATGTAAAAGAGTCAGAGATATCTGAAAGTCTTCTCAAAACTCTCAATACTTCACAATAATGAGAAACCATATGCTGAAGGAGAAATATTAATAGAAAATGCTGTCTTTCAGATGCTCACTGAATCAATTGAAGACAGTTGACACATCTTTAGTAAGCTGTGTCTGAATCTTAGCTCATTAACCACTCCTGTATTATGTATGCTGATTCCAGCTCCTAATATGACACATCAATAAACCAGATCTGAAAAGGTGTCATTTCGATTTTAATGTATCCAATTGTATTTTTAGAAGTTCCTCCACTTAGAAGTGTTTGTGTTATTTCCTGATTTTACAAGCTATGGAAGAGTGGGTACAGTATTGATTTGAAGGGGAAGCTACTGCTTTCCTGTAACCTTTTCAAACCTTCTTTCTGATTATGTTGTAAGAACAATAAATGGCTCCTCCTTGATAATATTTCAGCCCTCTCTAATCTGTTGTCCAGTACCCCCTCCATGACTTAAGTGTAACTTAACCTCAGATATGTATGTACCACCGTTCATTCCAGTTCCTCAATTATAAGTGAAAGCAGAGAAAGAGAAAAATATTTCTATTAAGTATTCTTCATGTAGGATGTTTCTTACCAGCATATATGGAACTACCATGTACTTTTATAAAAACTGTTACATGGAACTAAGCTGTTCATCAGCCAGATCACCAGCCTTTCAAATTATTTAGTGTGCTGTGAAATGTCAGGCAGTCATAGCAAGTGTCTTGTCACCAGTTGGCACCAACTCAGTTCAAGTATTAGGAACTACATTTTGAATGCTCACTATAACCAGGTAGTATGCCCGTGACTGAAAATAAAAGGTGAACCATATCTAGCATAGACCTCAAAAAAAGTGGAGTGGGGGGGTAGGGAGTGATGAATATTTATACAGTACCTATATTTTGCTAGTCATTGTTAGGTACATTACATACTGTCTTGTTTAATCCATAAATTTGGCCTCTTTGACATTTTTCAAAGAAAATAAAAAACTTATCCAAGACCACACAAACCATACACACCATTTGTCCAAGACTACTGAAACGCTATTGTGGAATTCAAACCAAGGTCTGTCTGTCCCAATCTGTGTTCAGGTCTTCCCTTTGTTTACTAATTCTTTTTTTTTTTAAAATTCAATTAACAATTAACCCACTGCTTCTGCTGCTAAGTCGTTTCAGTCGTGTCCGACTCTGCTACTCCATGGACTGTAGCCCACCAGGGTCCTCTTTCCATGGGACACTTCAGGCAAGAATACTGCCCTCCTCTAGAGGATCTTCCCCACCCAGAGATTGAATCCATATCTATTATGTCTCCTGCATTGGCAGGCAGGTTCTTTACCACCTAGAAAGCTCATTTTCTAGTGCCATCTAGAAACCCCATTTAACCCACTATATACCAGTATGAGTTGCCTCAGTTTATAGGAAAATTCTCAGTTTAATGGGACAAATCTATAGGCCTTCACACCATGAGCATACCATATGAAATGTTATATATCAATAAATAGAATGTCCTAAGCGCAGTGAAACATAGAAGAGGGACTCTGCCTAGGGAGGTTCATAATACTTTTATCTGGTGGTTAAAAAGACAAAGTAAAGCTTTAATTCCTGCCCAGATACCATGGCAGTGACCTTGCAATTATTTCCAATTAAGCAACCCCAACTTTTCTTAAACCTACTCTGCTTGGGTCATATATTCCCTAAAACTGAGGTTTGCAGAATATGGCCATTTAGACCACTCTCCACTTCCTGTCTGTCAATCTTAGATCATGCCTGCTACTTCTATAGATCTCAATGTTAATGGATCCTTTTTTTTTTGAGACTCTGACATTAAACTAATCATTACCATGGCCAGAGTCTTCAATAAAATTAGAAAGGTCACCTCTCTTCCTTTCCCCTCCTCTCCCTCCCTCACCTTTCCCAATTTCATCTTTATTACTTGAATCAGAAGATCCTTGGGTAAATTAAACTACTAGCATCATGCCATTTTATGCAGAATGTACTCATCTCATAAATATGTAAATGTATGTATGTTGTGTTGTTTAATCGCTAAGTCGTGTCTGATTCTTTTGTGACCCCATGGACTGTAGCCTGCCAGGCTCCTCTGTCCATGGGATTTCCCAGACAAGAATACTGGAGTGGGTTGCCATTTCTTTCTCCAGGGGATTTCCCTACCCAGGGACTGAACCCATATCTCTTGCATTGGCAGAGGGGTTCTTTATCACTGAGCCACCAGGGAAGCAATGTGTGTTTATGTATAGGATCATTGGTGTCTATGGCATTAGCTTCAGATGGCTAGATACAAAGTCTCCAAGTGTCCCTAAGTGCTCTGTCCTGAACATACTGTACCAATTTTGCTCTCATCTTTATTGACTTGTTTTACTTCTGAGTTTCTCATATCCCATAGGCTCCAGCTGGTCCTCTGAAGCATCACATTGTCCTACCATCATTAAGCTACAAGGGGGCTTTCTAGCCTTTCGGCAGAAAGACTAGATCTGCTGTTGCTATGATTTTGCAACTACCTTTTCTCTTTTTCTGTCCCCTTTGTCTCTTTCATTTGCAGTTGTCCAATCCATAGTATGTTGGAACTCTTCTAAGAATAACTGCAATTTTGAAAGCTCTGACTGTGAGAGGCCTTATTTATAGGCCTTTGTGGTTTTAGGAGGAAGAAGAACCACTTCTAAGCAGAGTTCTACTAGTAAGACTACCTCCACCCTATTTTAGCCAAATACTATCTTCTGCAGGATATTTTCCTGTAATTCCTTAGAAAAAAGTTTCCTTTGCAATAGTGTATTAAGAAAAAAAAAAAAAAACTGCCAGTTTCTACATTCTTTCTTCAGAACTGGCCTGATAGCTCCACAGATTGAAAGAAGCTCTTTATACTGTGTGTTCCACTCTCCATGGCCTCAATTCTCAAGATCATCTCATAGTACAACTATAAGCCATCTACTTTCTAAACAGAAAGGCCAAAAGGCTACAAAGATAAGTTGTCCCCCTGTACACAGCTTCCCCAGAAGTCCCACATAACACGCTGACTACAGACTCATTGGCCAGACTGTGTCAGCTGCTCGCTCCAGCTGCCAAGGAAGTGAGGAAATGGTCTCTTTTAGCTGCATATGACCATCCCCTCAACATGGGATGGTCTAGCTAAGGAGGAAGAGAATGGTTATCGGGTGGTGTGTGCCTCACATATTGTTCTCTTATCTATTGTCTTTTCTAGCAGTGGCCTCTTAATCATCAGGAGCTCTGTGCTAGAAGTTAGAAGTAAAGTACAGAAAAGAAAGGTATCTGAGTCCATTATATAAAGAGCTTAAATTCAAGAAATTATTATAATTCTGGGCCCTTGTTAAAACTATGGTAAGATCAATTCTCTAGTTTACTAAGTAACTCAATTCTTATTGTGCCATCCATGCCCAGAAAGGCAAAAAGAAACAAAATGAAAGAAAACAACCTGCATGATATGTAGTTTGGAACAACTTTCTATTTTTTTAACTGTATGTGACTAAGTGCTATGCTTTCAAATTTATTTGCATTTTTTTTGTTTTGTTTTATAGCAAAAATGAAACGTATTAGGGAGAAAAGATAGCATAGAACTAATAAAAAATCTTCAATCCTGCACAAAATTAAGCAAAAAAATAGAATATTGGTAATTGAATCAGAATGTATGTCCTTATGTGTTTGTTTTCTAATGCTGCTATGACAAATTATCACAAACTCAGTGGCTCCAAACCATAAGAATTTATTATCTTACGTTCCCAAAGACCAGAAGTCTGAAGTCTGTTTTATAAGGCAAAAATCAAGGTGCTGGCAGGCGTGTGTTCCTTCTGGAGGCTCTTTCCTCAGCTTTTCTGGGGTTTAGAGGCTGTCTTTACTCCTGGACCCATGGAGTATCACATAGCCAGAGCTCCTTTTGCTTTCACTGACATATCCCCTTCTTTCTCTGACTCTGATCCTCCTGCTTCCCTCCTGGCTACCACTGTGATTGCATTGGGCCATCCAGATAATCCAGAATAATCTCCCCCATCTCAGAATCCTTAATTTAGTTAGGGATTAAATCCCTAATATGTGAAAGGTAACGTATTCACAGGTTCCAGAGATTAGGCCATGGACATCTTTGGAGGCTATTATTCACTCTGCCACAACTTACAAAATAGTAAAGCACTTATGAAAACTGATTCAATACTTGATCTTAATAAGAAGATCATGTCAGAGCCACACTGTTGCTGCTTTCATTTGCCCTTGATCTTTTTCACAGTCAAAATAAAGAAACTTCATGATGCTGATTTTCAGTATATTTATTCCCTTTGGCTGCTAATCAGAGCTTTACATTTTACATTTGCTAAGACTTAGTCCAAAATTCTTCTTAGAAGATTCCCTCATGCACCTGAGGAATAGTATTCTTTTCTAACTGTTTTTTTTTCAATTTCATTTTTCAGAAAAGCAAGACAACAGCACAAGAATTGAAGCTATAAAGTCTCTTGTACAAAAACTCCCTCCACCAAATCGTGACACCATGAAGGTCCTCTTTGGACACCTAACTAAGTAAGTTGTAAAAGTTTCTGGTTGTGTTGTCATATTCTCATTTCCTAAATGATGAATGTTTAATTTCAAGTCTCTAGTACAAGAGTTCCTGAATGTATCAATCTCAGATTTCCCCCTCTAGCTGATCTAAGTCTTCCTCCAGAAGCTGGGAAATGTACTAGAGGTAGGAAGGGGGACCTACAAAAGGAACTTTCAAAATAATCTCTTTTTCCTGACTTTTCAACAAGTACATGTTTGCTGACTGACTGCCAGAACTGTAGCCAGAGCCCTGGCATGAGCTGGGTTTACTTTGTTATTTTAGTATGATGGCAGGAGCCTGAAATGATTTAGATGTGAGTTCAAAACCTAGAGCCATCACGTACCAAGAGCGATGACCACATATAAGTGACTTAAACTCTCTGATATCCAATTGCTTCATCTATAAGACATTGATGCCAATAGACAAGGTGACATCTATGTAAACTGCTAAGAGAAAAAAGACAGTGAAAAGACCTAGAGGTCACACAGGGCTCGATGTGTTTGACAAGCATAAAGCAGACCTGACTGGCTAGAGCCTCATGGATGAGGGACATGAGGGTGGAGCTGAGGTCATAGATGTTGGACCAGTGTAAAACCACAGTGAGAAAGTTTAATTCCATTATAAATGCAGTGATGAACCATAAAGTGTGTTAAATTGAGGGATTCTATAAAAGATCACCCTGGCTGACAGATGGAGAATGATTTCCAAAAGTGAAAGCAGGGAGACCTATATGGAGAAGACCATGGTAATTCAGGCAAAAAGTAATGGTAGTTTCACTGGAAGCCTTAAAGAAGTATTTTGATGATGGGTCAAGTCAGATTTGCTGATAGTTAGGATGCAGTGGAGAAAGGAAAGGAGAAATTAAATGTTCCTCTTAGGGTTTGGTTTGGAGCAAATGGAGAAATGGTAGTGTTACCTAGATGAGTAAAACTGGGAGAAGGAAGAGGTTGAAAAGGAAGAACTGACTGGAGAGGTGTGTTTTGGACACTTTAAGTTTGAAATGACCATTCCTCATTTGCCTCGTGTTAATACCTTCTTCAGATGATGCAGAGTGCAATATAAGTGATGAGGTTTTCGCTTTCATCACATACATATAGTAATGTTGAAAGCTTGATAGATTGGGCAGTTTTACTTTTGTGAGATTAAATCCCTTTAATCACCCATTCCTTGGGTTGAGTCATTCCTATAGATTATTCAATTAAGCCACTACATAATTTTTAATTGTTAATATAATGCACAGAATTGCATACATGAAAAATTTAGGCAACTGTCATGCTTATAAATCAAATTTGCCTACCAGTCACTCTTAGCCTGCTGAGCAGAAATAACTAACATGTTTTGTATCTACCCTTCCAGACCTGTTTCTAATCCTAAAGATGTGCAAATATACCTGTGTGTACTTGTTTATTGCATTAGAGTATACATTCTGCATGTATTGTTCTGCAACTATTTTGCAGCTCATGGACACCTTCACATTTCATTAAGCAGGTATCTGATTCTTTCTAACAATGTCATAGTATTCCATGGGATGGATAATCTATAATTTGCTTCACTGGTCACTATATTAGGGAATAAATTTCAATCTAATTCATCATATTTCCTTCTTACTTATTTCACTTCCACCAGTGGAAGCTGTATCAAAGTTCAGAAGATCCCTTATAGTTAGAATGCCCCGGCTTGTCACGTCCACATACTGGCTTTGGTGGGAAACAGTGTGGTTTCTTGGTGAAAAGATGTTGGGCTTTGAAGAAAGAGAGATCTACAGTCAAATTCTTGTTCTATACTTTATACTCCCTTTATGATCTCAAACACATAAAATCAGATTAAATAATATCAACCATATCTTGTGGTTATGAGAATTAAATGAGATAATGCATATAAAAAGTCTGGCACAAGGTAAGCATTCCTCAAATGATAATTCTTTCCCTTAGGTTCCAGACACACCATGAAAGTTGTTTCAAGTTGCTTGTAAATACTGGAGTGCTTATCTCAGTAGCTCTAACTGGACAAAGTCATAAAGCAAATGGAAAAGTATACTCTTTAATGCTATGAAATACCTAGTCTCAGAGATCGTGAGAAATATCCATTACTCAGTCTCAAGTATTCCTTTGTTTCTCCAACTGAAAGAACAACTATAAAATGAAGAAACTGAGAATCAGCTAAATCCTACTTTGAAAACACACACACACACACACACACACTGAAGAGAGTCTATCCAATTAAAAACTTTGAAAGGATGAGAATCATGCCACACAATTGCAGTATTAGCAATTAGTGCCTGATCGTGTCTCATATCTAAATTAATTCCCTAATTTTGTTAGAACTTTCATTCAGTTCAGTAGAGATGGAAATAGATGTTTTTAATAGAGATTTAAGATCGGGTTATTATATCACCTTCACAGCACCCACATGATACAGTTTTCCATTTTAGATGGAGAGAAAAGTGTTGTTTGCTTGCCACCCACCTTTCTTGAGTTGTGTGACCATATTCCACCCTGCAATGATTTATAAACAGGGTTTAATTATGCACAAGTGTGTGCACATGATTATATCTTGTTAAGCATTTCTTGCTAAGTTTTTGATAAACAGCCAATCGTGGCATGTCATCAAAGCTTGAGAAGACTAAATAAGAAGATTGTTTAACGAGAATTTAAATGTATTCATGTTTGAAAGAATCATTAGAATGTTTTCCTTAGTCTTGATGTATTTGGTAGTTCTTCAGAAATTCTACCATCAACACTTGTATGTAGTGTTTATTCCAAATTGTTGCAAATATATATATATTTTGAAGTTTGTTTAGCAAAGGTCAGGGAATGCAATGAAGTGCCAAAAATTCCACTTGACCTACGTCGTACTCTATAGCCAACAGAATAGAAGTCCATTTTTGCAAAGCTCCGAGTTAAACATTCCCTTGAAAGCAGAGCAACTCCCAACTGAGAAAGTTTAATGCACCACAGTTGAAGTAGAAGCTGGATGCAGGTGCTGTTCACAAAAGCCAGAATTTTTAAAGGGTTATGATTATATTAAGCATGTGGGTGCATGCTCAGTTGCTCAGTCATGTCCCACTCTTTGTGACCCCATGAATTGTAGCCTACCAGGCTCCTTGTCCATGGAACCTTCCAGGCAAGAATACCAGAGTAGGTTGCCATTTCCTTCTCCAGGGCATCTTCCTGACCCAGCGATGAAACATGCATCTCTTGTATCTCCTGCATCCCCTGCATTGGCAAGTGGATTCTTTACCACTGCATCACCTGGGAAGCCCATGTTAAGCATAAGATTACACAATAACTGCACAGGCTGAATAGTCTCATAGTCCGGAGTCCTCATTCTCGATCATACTCATGGTGAAGTATGTGCTTCTGCTGTGATAGATTGAGACCAGGAATTCAGAATACGCTATCATCTCAAAATGTCATCAGCCATAAATCTTTATTAATAGGCACTTTCACCAATTGACATTACAGTGATAAGCACTGGAAGGTCCTGTAGTACCCTCTGAATCATATAAATGGCATGTTCCATCTCTGAAAAATATGTGGCCAATGCATGTTCCTTCGGCCTACTTCTTTGAAAAGGCAGGCAGGCAAAGTGGAGATGAAGTTAATGGGAAGGCAGACCTAGAAAGATAAGCGTTGCTTGTTGATGGGTAGTAGCTTGAGGTTGAGAGCTAGGCAGAGAAGTTATATAAGAAATAGAGGACCACTGAGACTTTATCTGTTGGATATTTGCATTATGTGCTTCATGTTTATGAAAGAGTCCTCTAACAATAGAGTGTAGGGTGAATGAGACAGAAGAAGAAAAGGACCCAAGAAGCCAGTTGGAGAGGTAGTTAGATTGGAGTGATGAATCTCAGATGGAAAGCAATGGTCCAAACCCTACAACTTCTCAAAGGAAAATTCCACCCAGTTTTTGTTTCTCTCATTTCTTGAACCCCCTTATTTAGTCAGCCATGGGGATAAATCTGGGGTTTCAATGCTGAGTAATTGTAAAAATAGTTCCTTCAATAGCAGTAAAAAAGCAAAAGAAGACACTGTTTAGAAGGGTGCACTTTTTTCTCTATTTTGAAATACAGACAGGGAAAAAGCAAGATGAGGTTACAGAAGAATAAGGAAATAGAGTGAACTCTGATTTGTTGGCGTGAGTTGAAACAAGCCCTCTAGATCTGCTGGTGGGAATGTTCCAGCCAGCATGGTGGGAAGCCATAAATGTAATATAAGTCAAGAATGAAAGCCTTTCAGATCTTCTTGCCTTTTGAGCCAATCATCTTAATGCCATTACCCATCCTAAGTAATGGTGGGGAAGGCAGGTAGTTTATGCAAATGAAATTTTACTATTTACATGAGTAGAAACTTGGAAACAACCTAAGCATTCAGTGACAGGGGATAGTTATATAGAACATGGCATGTCATATCAGCTTAATAAAATGTAGTTCATAGCTAATTGTTTTTTTAATTAGGGAAATCCTTGCATTAAGTTAAAGTCAGGGACACAATATTTTATATACTCAAAGAGAGTATAAGTGTAAATATGTGGGAAAGTTGTGCATTTAGAAAAGACTGTAAAGCTGCTTGTTGAGATGTTAATATTTCTTTCTTAGAGTTGTTGAATCATGAAAGAATTTTTTCTCCTTGTGTTTCTTCTTCTCTCCTAGCAGTGGGATAGAAAGAGACATGAGGTTTAAGAGGGCCGGTAAAGAGACTAGGCTTTGAAGTTAGGCAGAAGTGAATGTGAGCCTTGGCGCTGCCACTTACTGGACGTGTAACTGTGAACTGACTTAACTCTAAGCTTCTTTTTTCTCAGCTGCAATACAGGATTCATAGTAACACCTATTTCTGAGGTGAGGAGTAAAAGAAGAATCCTTTGAAAGACTCTTGCACAGTACCTAGCACATAATAGGTTCTGGATAAGCATTATACATCAACATTTATTATTTTTATTATGTGAGAAACATAAAATAATTCCTAATGAAATAAATGCAGGAAGAACTGCTGAGGCTGGGTTGCCAAATTTCCTGACTTCCAGAAAAATTCTTTACCTCACCACAAAATCTTTTGCCAGAACCTGAGTTCCTATACTGGCCTGACTCAGCCAGTCTCCCCTTGTCCCAGTGAGGCTGCCTTTTTTGCATATCCAACAAACCTCCTGACACCTCCATGTGGTACCCAGTCCCTGTGTGAATTCCCCTGCACAATGCTGTGCTATCACCAACTCTCCATCAACCTGATCTGAATCTTATCCCATGTTCTCAAATCCAACAGTTTTCACCTTCAAAGTGGTATCTTGCTGATAAGAGAAAGTCTGGTCCACTTGACTTCTAGGCAGGCACTGGGACACTGGTGACAGACACAGGTCCTCCTTCACTTCCTGTTCAGAGCCTTCCATTATAGCAGTTTCCTAGGGACAGACAGTCTTCTTGCCTTGTTGTCTAACTTATCAGAATGGTTCTCACAGTGAGGATTTCCTACCAGGCAGGACAGCACAGTGGCCATGTGGAAGCCTGGTAAGTGAGATAACCTGAAGCCAGTAAGGCCTTACCCTTGGCCTCAAATCCCCAGTGTAAACACTCCTAGAATTTTACCAGTGATATATCCACCTGCCATTGATGCTGACCTCTTCAAGTTCTAGAATTCCTGCTGCTGTTACTATAAATAAACTGTCCTAGCTATTGCTGAAGTCTTTTCTCACATTTTTATTTCCAGGATAAAAGTAATACACAAGAATTACAGAAAACTTAGAAGATAAATACAACAGTATTTTTCACTGTTAAATCGAACTCATTAGCCAGATTTACTTTGTGGCATGCATTTTGGAGGCCAAAACAATCTCAAATGTTTGAGGATGGGTGGGAGGAGGATGTAAAAGAACATTCAATCCCCAACGAGGTATACATCGTCCAGAGAAAGTCCAAATATCTCAGAAATGTGTAGCATTTAGAGGTGCTTAAAGTAATGTCATTCACTGATTTTCAAAAACAGCTTTGGAAGAATACATTTGCTGCAGATTTTAGGTGCAAATAAACATTGTTGTAGGAGTCTTGCACTTTGTAAAGTAGGCTAAGAAAAGCGTCCAGCTGTTCTTTGAATTCCAAGGTGAAAAAATGATATGGCTGAATAGATAGATCTCATGGAAGCATGCCAGTTGAATGCTTCATTGAAAGGTGAAACTGTTGAGCTGTGGCTATTTTGTGAGAGTAAACTGATATTTAAAGCTTCTCTGTGGTCTTCATGGATGTTAAATAAAATACTCTACAAAGGCATGTCAGAAGAACTCCAATGACGATGACCTAGAAATATAGGGATTGTATGAGGAAATGATGCTGAGGAAATAATTCATCTACCCAGCCTGTAAAGTGGTACTGTGGGTGTTTCGGAGATTTGGGGAGGGAGGGGGGATGAGGCATGGCCTGAGATGGACTGGAAAGCCTGTGAGACCTCGCCCTTCTCCCTGGTTAAGGGTGATGGCTGGCGAAGCTCTGCCTCCCATCAGGCCTCTGAAATCTCTGCTCTGGTGTGCCTTGGAGCAAGCTGTGTTTTCCTGTGCTGCCTTCTGGCACTCCACCCTTTTTCTGTACACTTTGGTCTCTCACCCAACCACAATACCTGATATCCAAAGACTTGCAGGCCGTGGGTATTTTTACTGGAAAATAAAGAACCTGAGCAAATTGTTATTTTCCTTTTTTCTCTTTCTTTTTTTTCCCCCTGAGAAACAAGGGCTGCAAGTTGTTTGAAATAAGCCAGAAGCCTAATAGCTCCTTTGCTTGTGTGTTTGAAATGGCACCCTAATCACTTTGAAGAGCTAATGTACTTCCTATGGGTCTGAAATTTCTCAACTGGACTCCCGTGGCAGAATTTGGCCTGGTAGTTAAGAAAATTAATTACTCTGATCCTGAGGATGAAGCAATAGTTCCAAACTCCCTGTAGTAATCATTAAAATGTCATCTACTTAGGAGACATCTTGGCACGGGATTTATAAGGTTTGTGAGCGGGGGACTAAGGTTCAATGATCCTTCCACTGGTGGATCCTTGTTCTGGAGGAAGGCTTTGGGAGATAAGGTTTTTAAGACGGGAGTGAAATGACTTTAGATCTTTTGATTTAACATTCGAATGTTAACATTAACCACTGAATAATAGAAAACAAAGCAAAACTTAACATGGCTACTGCCCATTTATCACTGTCTTCTCGACTATTAGTGATGGCCCATCTCATGGGGTATTTCCCTCCGAAAAGGTAAGTTTCTTTAAGCTGCCCTAGCCTTCTCCACTATGAATCTTGGCCTTTTACCTAAAGGAAAGAACCAGGGATTTAGAATCAAAAGACATAGGCTCAAATCCCAACCTCAGCCCTTAGAAACTGTCAGCCAGTCAGTCATGTCTGACTCTTTGTAGCCTGCTATTCCCTCTTTCCATGGGATTTTTCAGACAAGAGTACTGGAGTGGTTGCCATTTCCTACTCTAGGGGATCTTCCTGATCCAGGGATTGAACCCAAGTCTCTTGTGTCTTCTGCATTGCAGGCAGATTCTTCACCCCTGAACCATCAGGGAAGTACAATATTAGGAAAGCCTTTAAGGCCTCTAACCCTCCCTTTTGCTTATCTGTGAAATAGGTCAAGATAATTCACACTTTGAAAATGTTAACTGTGGAGTCCTATCTGCTCATTCCTTCAGGAAGTCTTAAATGAGTGCCTACTGTATTCCAGGCATTGGACTAGATCAGAGACTGGCAAGCTATGGCCATGGACCACACCCAGCCTGATGCCTATTTTTATCAACAAAGTTTTATTGGGAAACACAACATACTTATGTGCTTATGTATTGTCAGTGACTGCTTTCATGCTACAGTGGCAAGAGTTAAATCATTGTAACAAGTTGCACAAGGCCAAAAATAGTTACTATTCAACCCTTTACAGAAAAAGTTTACCTACCTTTCAACTGAATACCAGGGACACAAGGAAGACTCCTACCCTCACTTATCCTATAGTTTCCCAGGGTTGATATTATAATAAATACAGTGTGATATCACAAGACACTATGAGAGCACCAAGCAGGAGCTGAAGTTTAGCCAAGAGAAACCAAAGAATGCCTCCCAGAGGAGAAGACATGGGCTATCTTTAAGGATGTCATTTTGGCAAAGGGCCACTATGGGCATAAGGAAGACTGTGTACAAAGCGGCAGGAAGAAGGAGAATTACAGTATGAGAAAGACATGGTGACTCCTCTGGAATGATAAATTAGGAAACATAAAAGAGGGGATAGGACAGAAGCCCAGAATGTAGTAAATTAGAGCTAAATTGTGATGAACTTCATATGCTTTGCTAAGGAGTTCGAAATTCATTCATAGGCATTAGGTAAATCACTGAATGAACTGAAGCAGGCAGAGATGTGATTGGACTTGTATTTATAAAGATCACAATCTTTTTAAATGTGAAGAATAACTAGTACGAGGGCAGCACTAGATGTAGTAGGACTAGTTAAGAGGCTGATATGGTGTCTAAGTCTGAGATGCCATACTAAGGGAGTGATGGGAGGATGAGGGAAAGGAATATCTACAAGAGGCAGGGAGGATGTAGATTCAATAGAACATGCTCAGTGAGTACATGCAAGAGGTTAAGAGGAAAGAGGATTCCAGACTGGCACCCAGGAACTAGCTAAATGGTGAAACCCTTAACTCAAACAGAGCAAAAGAAGGAAATTGGAGACATGAAAGGAGTTGAAATCTTTTGGACATGATGTGATTTGGTCATTGTTTATATTCTATTGAAGAATAAGAAATCTATGTTGGAATGCAGGAAAGCTGATTGGAATCTAGGTATGAATCTGGTAGTCCGGTTTAAAGATAGCATTGGATGAGGTCATGAATAAACCCAAGGGAAGGTGTGAACCTAGAAGAGAGTTGAGGAAAGACTCCTGGGGATGTCCCTATTGAAGAAGTGGCCAAAGGAAGAGATACTGGGAAAGGAATCTGAGAATAGTATGCCTGGTTATAGAAAGAAAACTTGATGAGAGCAGAGGTATTTTATTTTGTGGTTAAAACTATTGCTTCCACAAAAGGGACCTAGAAATTTCTCATGGTAACGGGACATTGGGCAGAAATTCTAGTAATGATGATCTATTCTAACATTTATCCTTTAGCTCTTGAAAAATCACAGGAATGAATATATAATAATCCAGAAGAAAAAAATAAACTGTTCTATAGTATAGTGAGTTCTTGGAAACATTGGTAAAAATGGAAATTATGACCTGGTTCCTTCTACCATTAGCACATGCGATTCAGGAGGGCAGGAATTTGTATCATTTTGATTCTTGCCACATCCCAAGAGCCTACTACAGTGTCCCACACATTGTGGATACTCAGTGATTTTTGTTGAACAATCACATGACCTCATTGAAGAAAAGATGATCATTGAAAAGTCATTGATAGTTACAATTAAGATCAACTTCTTAAGCCTGGAATCTTAGAAACCTGATATAGACTAGGACTAGGGAATATTCCATTTCGAGGATATTGTTAAGTGAATTGTTTTTCTCAAGTTTCTGTCTCCTCACCTTATGTTTATCTTTTCATCATGATGAAGAGAAGAACAGCTCTAATTGGAAAAGAGGCAATCATGTTAGGAGGTCCAGAGTATAATGATCAATGGGTGCTCAACAAAGCTGACTTTGCTGAGTAAATCTTGGTGAGGGACTCTATGACCACCCACCAGTGTTGGAGCCTTTTAGATCAATCACTACAGCCCAGAGTGGGATTGCCAGTTCTTCTAATTGCTTGATTATCCCAGATTTGTAACAGATCTTGGAATTTCAAAACTTAGATTTTTTTTCTCCTTGTCAGTACTCTCACTACTCAATTAAAGAATCTCTATCTCTCTTGTCTCCTGTCATATCATCCAACCTTCCTGTCCATCTTTTGTACCGGATCCAATATTGACTTCCTATTACCTTGAATTATTTAGCATCAGGTGAGGAGAAAAAATTATGATTACTAAAGCTTGACCTCTGCTTATAAGTGTATAAAGAAATTCAGTTCCCCTGGTTTATGGAGCAGAGACACATAACTTCAAAGTAGAAGGAGGAAAAAAATCAACCAGACCTCAAGTCACCTGATTTCCAGTCCACTAGACCACACTCTGCTTCCTTGCCAACACCAATACGCGATTGTTTCCAGGGAAGAAAGAGGGAGAAAGACCAGCCAACTGTGATAAAGGCACAGGCCCATCACTCACATAACCTGTTTTTGTACATCAGCTATAACCCCAACCTTTCAAATAAAATTACCAAATTATTTAGTGGAGTGACATATTTAAATAGGGGTTTCCTTGGTGTCTGTCCTTCAGTCTCTCTCTCTCCCTCTAACACATTGCTTTCTACCTAAGAAACACTGGGAAGTTTTATCTCCAGGGGTCCTTTTTAAAAACAAGCAGAGAGAAGTAGAAAGAACATATTTTTTAAAAAGGTGGTGATGGAGCTGTCTTTTACCACCTTCTTTCTCCTCCTTAAATGGAAAGCACTGAACCCAGATGCCCAACCACGGAAGCTACTCTTCCAGAAGCAGCATCTGGCTTCCTGGCAAGCCCTTCAGGCGAGTCGTTTGGGGAGCTTTGCAGTTGTCTTTTGGTCTGTCACGTGTATCAGCTACCATGGCCTCTCTGGCTGGCATGTCCAGGCAGCTGCCAATTGCTTTTGGTTCACCTTTAATTCTAAGAACTAGCTCCCTCATTTTCATTTCTTACTGGACTTATTTTTCTCCACACCGCCCATAAGAATTCCAGGACAAGACTAATTTCTCACTGCTGTCGGCCTGTCAACTTCCTCTCCAGGCTTCTGTCTTTTGAACCCAAATGAAATCTTCAGCCATTTAGTCCTACACTAAAATAGGTTACTTGGAATAATATTTCTTAGCCACTTCTTGTCAGCGTAGTTCCTTGTAAACTGGGGGCGGGGGTGGGGGGGGGATGTAGAGGTTGGAGGAGGTTGTTCCCTGAAAAGAAAAACAAAACATTCCATCAGAGTAATTTATTCTGGTGTGTACACAAGATATGAAAGTATTCCTGGCATTTGTGTATTATTTAGTTAAATCATATCGGCTCCCCCACATCCTTGTCACACCATGAACAAAAGAGCATCTCAGGACTGCAGAAGAGGAGACAACATGGCGGCATTTACAAATAGCTGCTGCTTCAGGACACTAAAATTTTCTTTTTTTTTTTTTTTCTTTTACCTGTTAATGTAAATACATTTTTTCACTGGTGAAGGATTCTGTGGGTTGTTTTTTTTTATGGATAATTGTTAAGAACACAGAGTCCAATGGTAGCCCACGCACCAGGAAGCTGTGACAAGGTGCTGACAAGTCCGGCAGCGGCACCCAGAATGCAGAGGAGAAAGCAGAAATTAGAGCTGCAGGGTGACATCCAGGAATAGTTAACACGGGGTGGCTGCATATTTCCATGTTGCTGGGGGTTTTGCCTCATGCAGGAAAAAGTGCAGCTTGTATACGAGATTTCAGATTTCAAGACTGTGTTGTCTGGGTTGAGAAAAGACTGGGCTTTAATAACAGACAGAAGGAAATCACAGACATAAGTAATAATTAGTCTGTGGCCAGTGGCAGATTAAACCCACGCTTGGCTTTCAAGGGGTATGCAACTAAAACCCTGGCTCACCTGAAATGAGAGCCTCTGGAGGACAAAGAAATGAATTTAAGAGCTGTTCAGATCAGGACATTGGGAAGCTCTTTGAAATCATCTATAAAACAGTACAGCTCAAACTTAGTATTAGGATTTTTAAGGCTTTTTTAATCTCTGTCTCAATAATGTTTTGTGGTCTATAGTTTTTCCTCAGGTTAATTTGTTTTCATGTGTACAAAGGAAGTTGGAAATACCTTCAGAACTTAGAAGCGTCATATGAAATACTGCCTTCTATAAACTTTTTCTCACTTCTGGTAATTTCTTCTCCTCTGTCATACATTCTTTTAAACCAGGCTCTTGACACTGACATTTTCCCCGTTCTTTTGTTCTGCCTTTTCTCCCAATATCCTCCTCCTCCTCAAATTCTTCTTCCTACACTTCTCTCTGAGAACTGTCTTCACTTTCAAAGCTTTACATATACATCATCCATCTCCCTATTTGTTCTTGATACAAATACAGATCAAGTGCCTATCATGTGATAGACGCTGAGCTGGAAATGAGGATAATTTTACCAGGAAAACAATCAGTTCCTGGGATCTGGGAACTTGATTCAGTTATGTTATCAGTCTCTCTGCCCTTATCTGGGAATGTTCACTTCCCTTAGTCTTGACTTTAACTCCCAACTTTCTGACTCTTGCCCTGCCCCTCCTCTCCTCACAGAGATATGCAAACCGGCCTATCTGTTGTAGGCATTTAGTTAATCCATCCATGTGATTAGGAAGTCCCTGCTATTCTTTGCTTTCCCACTTTCAAAGAGAGAAGTAGAGACACTTCCCTGGTGGTCCAGTGGTTTAGACTTTACCTTCCAATGCAGGGGCAGAGGGTTCCATCCCTGGTAAGGGAATTAAAAGGCCTCGTGACCAAAAAACCAAAATATAAAAATGAAGCAATATTATAACAAATTCAATGAAGACTTTAAAAAGGGTCCAATCAAAAATATCTTTAAAAAAAAACAGAGAAGTAGAACATTTGAGGGCAGGGCCACAGCAAGGAATAGGCAAGACACAGTTGCTGGTGGTCGGGCAATAAAAACAGTTTTTTCCTACCCTCCATTAACTGTCAGTCAAGATGCGCCTCTTAATAAATCTTTTCCCTTTATCAGTGAGTTCAGTTGCTCATTCATTCATTCGTTTGTTCATGAATTCATTTAGCCCATAGTGTTTGGGGTATGAAAAGATAAAAGAAATTACCCCTGCTCGAAAGGAATTTTTATCTAATCAATTCATGTCTCTTAGACATCAAAACCGAATGAATGTTCTCAAATAGGGAAAAGACATGCAAAGTGTGATACTTCACTTAAATCTTATTATTTTCCTTTTGAACACTTTTTGAGCAATCATTTTGCATTCCAGAAAAATCCCACCCTCAAAAGCATCTCTTCTCTGATTAGAGCACAACTCTGTCCTCTTGGTTCCAGGCTCACCCACCTTTTCCCACTTCTCTTTTATTTCCAGCTGCCATTCCAGAGCTGCAAATGCTCCTTTGGCACTGACCTTTGAGTCATCAGAAAGGGATTCCATTCACTCTCCCAATGCCACATTTCCTGTTTAGGGTCAGACATCCCCCACAGAGATAGTGAGGTATTTTATGGGTGGTTTACACGTCCAGCTATATTTTTTTAACTAATGGGAAAGAAGAAATAAAATTCATGCCACATTCTCTTTGCCCTCACTCTGAAAATAACCACTAAAAATATTTTCATGTCACACTGAAATATAAAATATTTTCATATTACATTGAAAATAACCAATTCCTAGGGAACCAAGCTCTTAAAGTAATTCATACTTCCTTGGCAGTCACAGGCATTTACCCTTCCTCTCCACAGAGGCAGGCCTGTTTTATTCACCCCTCATCACATTCTTGCTATTCTGTGCTTGAGGTTCCCCTCCAACACATTATAGTAGGCTAGGTAGGCTAAGAAGCAGGTGACTACATAAAGAAAGCAAAGATGCACTGTCATATTCTAGTCATTTCTGATCCCAAAGCACATTTATCCAAGAAATATTGATATGGAAGAAAACAGACATGAGGTTCGACTGTGGCCACGGAGACAGTGGGGGTGGGGAGAGAGATAGCCAGAGAGAGACGTTTTGTTCATCACAAATGCAGCCACCTGAAAAATACCAGCTAATTAGCTGTAGCCACAAAACACAGCAGTTTAGTGCAAGAAGTGAACAATACTTTACCTAATTGAAACTACAGAGCAGACTTAGGTAGGCTGTGTGCAATTACAGAGATTGGAAGTCAGCCAGGATACTGAGGTTAACAACCCCTTCTCACAAAAAGCACCGCGGGAACATCAGTGACCACAAGTGGTAAAGGCCGGTATCCTGCGGCCCATCCAAAAGGCCTCACCTCTCACAACCTAGGCTCCATCACAAGGGCGTAATGGTGTCAACTAACTAACTAACTGACTGGAAGAAAGAGTGCCCTCTATCGGTGTGCCTGGGCTGGGTGTGTGTATGCGTGCACACGCATGCAGACCCTCTTTGCGATCCATGGACTGGGCCCTGTGCTGTGTGACTACTTCAGCCTTCTTAGGAAACAAGCTTTGAAGAGGTAGAATGGAGGGAGATTTAAATAGTGGAGGACATCCCG
Organism: Okapia johnstoni; assembly: GCA_024291935.2. Lineage (NCBI taxonomy): Eukaryota > Metazoa > Chordata > Mammalia > Artiodactyla > Giraffidae > Okapia > Okapia johnstoni. The sequence continues at coordinate 29,174,698 of CM044319.1, read as the reverse complement.
GGTGTCAAGTGGTGGACAAGGGGAACTGTGAGGGATCCACCACCTGCTCATCTCACGGCCAACACAAAGGCTGCCTACCATCTCAGAAAGTTCTAGTTCAGAATTTCTCAAACTTGAAGGTGCTTATTGATCAAATCACATAGAGATCTTGTCAAAAATGTAGATTCTGATTAAAGAGGTCTGGAACGAAGCCTGAGCTTTTGCATTGAGGACAAGCTTCCAGGTGCTGCTGTGTGGGAACCAAACTTTTAGAAGTCAGGTCTTGCAGAAAAGAGGGCAGATACTGGACAAAGAGAAAGAGGACTTTAAAATGAGATTTAACACCTACAATAATCAGGCTCATTTTCATTGGTCCTAGGAACAAAAGGAAGCAGAAACAGAGAGAATTCAAAATAATAAAGACTCCAATCCACTCCTAAAATGACTTTCACTATTAGAGGATGCGAGAGGCACAGAATTTGTTTCTTGAACATGTTCCATGAATGAGATGGCTACTTTAAACAGTATAGCATTTTCCACTCACTGGCTGATACTGTAGCTGAGACACACCAGCCAGCAGTGGTCTGGGATGACCTCCCAAGAGCTAAAACTGTCTTTTAAGGTGAGTCAAGAGAACACAAGATGGCTGAATGCAGACCCTCAAAACTTGATCAATGGACAGTGAAGGGAGTAATAATCTTCCCCCAAAGCCTGTAAAATATAATCAGTATTGGTGACAAACATCAAAGAATGGACCATTTTAAGCTTATATTATACAAACTCAGTTTATTGCTATATTCTGTGAAGCCTTTCATGCTAAAGGCTGCAAGTACTATTAAAGATGTAATTGTTGGGTGGATTAATAATTATATTCTTTATCTAGTTATTTCCTAGGTGCTTTTTAGACTAATATCTACATATTTTGTGACTGCTTAATGACAGAATTCACTTTAGATGTATGGAAACGCACGCACAAACATTCAAACACATGCTTAAAAGCAAGACCCAGTTAGCCCCTGGTGAAATTAGGATGGGTTCCTACATTAACACATTGCTGTGAACACATTTTAAACTAGATAAGGCTAATGTTCGAATATACATTTATCCTAGTATATAGCTTGTCAGTATGCTACTTGCCAAAGATATATAAATTTAGGATTATATTTATATGTATATATATATATATGCAGAAGAATGTAAGCATCAATCAATGACTCAACAGTAGCTCTGGGGTGCCTACTCTGTGTTCCACACCACACTAGGGAGGGTTGGGAAGATAAAAGGAGTATAAAGTTCTGCCATTTCAGAGCTACTAATCTGAAAGTGGACAGAGCACTTAGGAAAAAGAGCAGAGAATAATTAATTGTTAAACAGTACGTGAAGGAAGAAGTAGCATAAAATAGTTAAGTCTGCAGTGAAAGGTGGGGAACCATGAGTGAAGCCTGGCAGGAAAGTTGGAATCTGAAGTCTCAGACCATAGGGACCCAAAGCAGGTTATTGAGCAGTTGAAGAATAGAAGTTTTTCTTTTGTTTTCGCTTTCAGTATCTCAGTTTTTTGAAAGGTCAAATTTAAAATGGTTTTGGAGATGGAGAGGCTGAAGAAGGAGGCTTGCAGTAAGGCTGGAGAGCAGTTAGTTTTGTGTTGGTTGAGACGCTCAGCAGGAAGAAGGGAATTGCCAGGGAAACTTTAAAGTGAGTCAGGAGTATTTGCTGATAGGTTTGATATGATGGATAAATGACTGGAAAGAGGCTGAGACAATGCCAGAATGTCCAATCTGTAGACAAAGAGAATGATAATATCACTGATAGAAACTGGGTTATCATGAACTTTGAGCGCCAACTATATGACAGGCACTGTTTTAGAAACTCAGGTGTGCTGTGCTGTGCTAAGTCACTTCAGTTGTGTCCGACTCTTTGCAATCCCATGGGCTGTTGCCTCCTGGGCTCCTCTGTCCATGGGATTCTCCTGGCAAGAATACTGGAGTGGGTTGCCATGCCCTACTTCAGGGGATCTTCCCAACCCAGGGATCAAACCCACTTCTCCTGTGGCTCCTACATTGCAGGAAGATTCTTTACCACTGAGCCACCAGGGAAGCCCCAATAAACTTAATACATATAATATAAATGCATAAATCAAACAAATACACATAATAAACAAGGAAATGCTACAGTATAGTAGAAGATGATAGCTGCTGAGGAACTAGAAAAAATGGAGCAGAGTAAGGAGGGTCCAGACTGCTGCAGGAGTAACTGAGTCCAGTGGTTTGCAGTCAGTGGGAAAGAACTGACTACAGAGGGGAGATCTGAGAAAAGACTTGAGGGAGGGGAGGGAATTTGTGAGATGGATTTGCCTGGAATCAACGCACTCCAGGGGTAGAGAACATCTAGAGTCTTAGTGTCTTTGAGCTACAGCAAAGCAAGGAGGCCAGTGTGACCTGAGTAGAGGGAGGGTGGGGAGAAGAGGAGCAGAAGAGTCACCCAGCTGACAACGCCATGTCACATATAGCCCTCTGAGGCCACTGTGAGCACTTGGTCTTTACCGAGTTCAAAGAAAGAGGGAACCAGTCGTAGAGTTTGGAGCAGGAATGACAAGAATTGATTTCAGTTTTAAAAGAATCACTGTGTTGAGAGTACGTTCTAGGAGAACAGCATAACCAACTAGAAAACTATTTAACTTACCCAGATACCAATCTAATTAGAAAGAGTTATTTGTGGGTGGAAAGTTCTTTTCATGCATTTGCCACTGATAGGTTAAAAGAGTCTAAAGAACTGGATCCCAGCCCCCTTCTTGGATATAAGTAGCCCAAATAACTTAAGGCCTGTTAAGCTGCTGCTTTATCATCTTTAATATGGGAATAATGGTTAACTTTATCTACCTTGTAGTGTGTTTGTGTGTGTGTGTGTGTGTTTGCACATGCCACATCTAAGGAGATGAAGAAAGTGAAAGTCAAGATTATATACTGCTACTAGAGATTGACATGATTGGAAATTCAAGCGGAGAGTCCAGACTAGACACTCGATCTTTCACTGAACCCAAATGAAAATAGAGACAGCACTAGGATTCAGAACTGCAAAACCTGAGTTTGCATCCTGAGTCCCTGACTCCTTAAACCTGTTGCCTTGGCAGCTTCCTCAGTTTCCTCTTCTCTGTTAGAGGAGATTACAATACTGATACCTCAAAAGACTTAATCCAGAGTCACATGTGAGTACAAGTCCAGTTATAAACTGTAAAGCACCAAACAAATGAAGCTCCCCAAAGCTCCTACTGCAACTGTACACAGCTCTACTCAGCCTGTTAAAAAACCATAATTAATCCTTCCATATAGATAGTTAACTTTAATTCTTCACATTAACTGAAACTTAAGAATGATTAAGAAATAATTTCTTCCTTTAGTGTCCCATGTAACCAGTACCACCCATGTAACCAGGGTGGAGCAGCAGGAGTATTTAGCAGATCATTTTAGCAAGGGGTTAAGTAAAGGTGTGATACTAAAAAAGGAAGTGTAGATTTGGGAATCAGATTTTTTTAGAGTAAATATTCTGAACAGTTAGAGTGGATGCATTCACTGAAAAGAGTTCAGAGCCTGAAGAGACAGGATGGAAGTAAACATTCCATTGGGGACCAACACAGTAAGCATCACTGACCAGAAAAGAGAAACAACACAGAAAATAAACAGATACAATAATAAAGAATCATCAGCATGGTAAAAATCTGAAGAGTATCATCAACTGGTATAAATTAATAAATAACTTCTGCTCAAAAAGGATCCAAACAAATTTCAATTAGTTGGCATTTCGTCAGAAATCCCCCCAATAATCACCCAGTTCTCTAGTAACCACACTCTAGCACAGAGATAACTGAAGTTCCCAATAAGAGCATCATGATTCAAAAGTTCCTTGTGAATTATCAAAGGACAATAAGGTCATATCCATTGTAATTTTAGTATTATTTGTGTTATTTGATTACTGCCAATCCACACATGATAATACAATGCATTTTTCACCAGAGCATTTGCTTAATCAGAACCTTATACTGCCCAGGCCTTCTAAGTAAGGGAAGTGTAAGGGGAATAAAGGAAAATGGCACATAAAACCATGTTTCCAGTCTGCTGAGTACATATTTACCAAGCCATCTTGCAACATACCTAGCCAATAATTTCCATCTCCTCTCTAGAGCCCTCTTTCTTGTGTCTTTTTAACTGACATTTTGGAATTCACCTGAAAACACCAACAATTTGCCAAGACAAAACTTGGCCTGTGGAGAAGACACCATATTCAATACCAATCTGGAGAAAACAACATACTCAGTTCTTTTATTCATTATGATTGTAATATTTATTTTAACCATCATCACAATTTGAAGATTATAACTCAGTCCTAAGAAAACTGGCCTCCAAGCAATAAAGAGTTAAGACCAGAAGGTTCACCTCCTGGACCCCTTGGTCCATCTCCTTATTTCAGTCCCTCCTTCCCTGTGATACCACAAAATGAATAATGCCTTAGACATAGGTTTTGCAATGCTAATATTTGAACAGTAAAAGATACCTTAAGACCTTCATCATGATTTTTTAAGGCGCCATTTAATGTCAGTGTCAAGGTTCTGTGAGGAATAATTAATATAACAAAACAAGGCCTATGTGCCCATCGATTGCTAGGGGATTTATGCAGGTAACTCATTAATGCTTCAGGGGGTTCTGCATGTAAATCCCGAAGCCTTGATAGGGAAATGGGACCCAGTGATTTTTCCCCTATAAAGAACACAATCAATGACAAGTATAAAAGCAGATAACCTGAATATCTCTACAAACAGCAATATGGCTTGTAGAAGTTTTCCATTTACATCCTGTCACCTCTTCTTTTCACGTGTATGAAAGATGGGACAATTATTTCAACAAACCTACCCATATAAATCAATGCAGTTTTGCTGTGGGAAGACTGGGTGTTTAAGGAATTTAATATTTCAGCATCACCAGATTATCACCAGGATCCATTTCGCTTTGCGGTCAAGGGCGTGATTAGCGCTGTGACAGGATATTGGCCATTTTCATAGGAAGATCTGCAAATCCTAGTAAACAAATACCAGTTGGAAAAATTAAGAACAAGTCTGTGGACTGGAATGCACCCTACTTGTAATGGGAACAAAAAGCTGGCAATCAAATCTAAAGAAAAAAGCTAAATCACAGCAGAATGACCTACTTTAAGGCATTTGCCAAAGAGGCAGTGTTTTTTAGACAGCTCTTCTGAAGTAGCGTCTTTCTGTCTATGCCATCTGCAGATTTATTACTGCCTGAGAAAAACAACCAAAAAAAAAAAAAAAGCTGTATTTGAATGGTACTAGGAGCCTGGTCTGGGCTATAGGAAAGATTCCAGTATTGTGGGCACCACACCCACACCTACTGATGTGGTCCAAGGTTTTGCTTTAGAGGCACCTAATTAAGAAACCCTGACTCATTTACATGGAGACGTTTGATCTAAATTACACTCCAAACCGCACCAAATTGGGAGCATCTGTGAATGTGAAATGTTTGTTCCCTGTGACGGCTAGAACAGGGCCAGCTCTGGACGGCACATGTTCAAGTGACGAAAAATATTTCACATGTAACGTACTTCTGAGACCCACTTTTCCACTAATAATTCATAGTGATCCTAACCAGTATCTGTACTTCCACAATTATTTCAGGCTGTGAAAAATTATGTCACTTTTTTTTTCTACAGCTAGAAAGAGGTAGAAGGCCACCTACTGTGTCTGTTGTCATCAATAAAAGGACTTAAGTGCAGCCAATAGCAAAAATGCAAAGCTGTATGGTGTAGAGCCTGCTCATTACATATATCTCTTAACTGGGGGTCCAGAAATGCAGAGCAGCAATCTAAAGGAATAAATCTCAAGGCTGACCCCCCCTCTCATCACTGGCTTAATAACTTCTCTAGTTTTCCACTTGGCTTGTTGGTTCTCAGGAAAGTTTTGCTTCTCAAATCCTCTGAAGCTATCTTTGTGTTAGACAACACAGCCCATAAACGCAAGAATATTGATAGATTAAAAGTCACATTGTCTGCAGTTAAAGGGCATTCAGATACAGTCCATGTCACTTCTATCAGGTAAAATGTCTTAAGAAAGTTAAAAGAAATTTTTCTGCCATTGGATGCTAAAAACAGTACTCAGCACACAATTCTCATGAAAGTATTGTATTTCAAGTACAAGCAATGGTGTTTTATAGATGCAGTCAACTCTATACTCTGACACTTGTGGCCAGTTTACCTTTTTAGACCACATATCACTTATGTTTCAACTGGAGTCCAAGGAATAAGAAAGAAACTTCTATAAACATTCCAAATTCTTTTGTCTAAGAAGATACTAATGCTGCATGGATCTGATGTACTGTTTTTTTGCAGTAGCTAGAGTGAGATTTGAATATATTAATAGTTTCAGCAGCAGAGCCCAGGGAGTCTAGTTAATAACTTATGCATGGATATATAGATGTATTTCAGACAGAGGTAAGGTTTTCAGCTCTCATGTTGGTAATGCTTAGAGGGATCGAATGTAAGGGGCTGTTCCCCCAGAGTCTTTGTTGTGGGCATGCATTGTGACAGTATGGAGCCAGAGTTCTTCTGGTTGTCTACACAGCCTGGATTCAATAAACTGTTATATATGCATATTATGACAATGTGGTCAAGGAAAACAGATTTTTTTACTATACCTTCCAGTGCCTATATAGCTTAAATCTGGTGTTTATTTTTCTTGTCCCCATTCAATATGTAAACATATTCATAATTTAATACAGGTTATGTGCATTTTATAATTAAAGTTATGGACTTACTTGGGAAAGCACTCAGACCATACTGTATGAAAAATATGTATCTTTTTCTATATTAGACTCTATGGTTCAGTGTAAATCCTAAAGGTGGATAATCCCAGATTATCTTACTTTGCTGGGACTACTTTAACAAAATGCCACGAACTAGGCTGCTTAAACAACAGAAATGTATTGTCTCTCAATTATGAATGCTGTGAGAATCATTCCATCCATTATGGAAGTGTGAGATCAAGGTGTTAGCAGGTTTACCTTCTTCTGAGGTCTCTCCTTGGATGACAGAAGGCTGCCTTCTTACTGTGTCCTTACATGGTCTTTTGTCTGTGTGTGCACATCCCGGGTGTCTCTTAGTCCCAATTTCTTCTTCTTATAAAGACATCAATCATATTGGATTGATCCCAACAGTCTCATTTTAACTTAATTACTCAAAGCCCTATCTCCAAATATCGTCACATTAAGAGGTGCTGGGAGTTAACATTTCAACAGATGAATTGGGGTGTGTGTGGTGGGGAGTGGGTAGGGAACATAATTCAGTCCATAACATAGTCCAAGAGAATATCCGTATCCAGGCTACTGCAAGTATGATTCTCAGTCACTTCTCCCATCAGGAAGAAACAAGGCTGACTTTCTAAGGTTTAGGGGAACAAGCAGCAGCAAGACTCTTCTCCTGCCTTCGGGCTAGACTGGAAGGAAGCAGCTTCAGAGTACAGTAAGTGTTACCACAGTGCCCCGCCCGAGCTCCACCCCTGCCTTCAGGGACCCCTGGTCTGGAGGCGTAAGTGCCTCCCCTCCATTACTGCCGCCCTCCATTAGGAACAGATAATGAGAGAGATATCACTTTCACAATAAAATGTTGCACTTACACCACACCTTTCAACTCAGCATTTCCAAATGCTTTAAAAATCATTATTATTTTTATTATTTATTTGTGGAATCCCAGCAGTCTACTCAGCACTGGGAAGTGCAGTCAAAGCCACAGAGCTATGGTCTCAGTTACACAACCTTAAACCATCGCTCAAGTTTCCCCTCTTGATGTGCCAGTAAAAAATCTGAAGGTGGTTGGGTGTGTGTGTGTGTGTGTGTGTGTGTGTGTGTGTGTGTGTGTGTGTATTTAGGGGGAAAAAAAAAGGAGAAAGGAAACTTATCTGAGTTACCCTGCTAGCTGAAGAAATTTAGAAAAGAGCCATTCAATAGTGTTGCTCTAATAAACTAAGAACCACACCAAGAAAAAAAAAAAAAGCAACAGAGCAAACAGTTTTGAACGTAAAATTCAGAAAATGGAAATGAATTGCCCTAATCAAGGGCAACTACAGTAACACTTTTAAAGGGTTATTAAGCAATGCAGGAAGTAGAAATCAATCATGTTCTGCATATTGTTCACTGGTCATTATTTCCTAGGTCAAATCTGCGTGACAGTCAGTTGAATACAGTCTTTCATCAAATTGAAAAGCCCTGGAGAAACTTTCATTGGCCACCCACATTTTCCAACAGGGCTGCTGCCTAATCCACCTCATTTTTGTTTCTGACTTTTTACCATCATTGCACAGCCGGACTTCTCCTGCTGAAACAACACTTCTGCTTTATATGACTTCCACTGTAGTGAATATATGCTGTCCATTCTGGAGAATTCCATGTATAGATGAGTATAGAAGAGTCTGAAGGGCTACAGTCCACGAGGTTGCAAAGAATGACTGAACGACTAGCACATGTACACATTCTTACAATGCTAGAACCTGGTCCAGTGTCTGGCACTTATGAAGTGAAGTGAAAGTGTTAGTTGCTCAGTCGTGTCTGACTCTTTGTGATCCCATGGACTGTAGCCCACTAGACTTCTCTGTCCATGGAATTCTCCAGGCAAGAATATTGGAGTGGTAACCATTCCTTTCTCCAGGGGGGTCTTTCCAACCCAGGGACCAAACCCAGGGACCAAACCCAGGTCTCCTGCATTGCTGGTAGATTATTGCTTAATAATTGTTTGTGAAATAAATGAACGAGAAATTCTCATAGTACTCTGAAAAGCTGTCTAAAAGTGTACTTGACATATTCTGCTTCTTCAATAAAGTTATAAGCTAAGACAGATCACAACAAAGAAGAGATAGTCCAGATACAGATTAAAAATCTAATGAAATAAGGATCTAGATTGCTTTAAATCAAAATAACCAAATGCATTTGTAGAAAGTATATGTTGAAAGTTACCTTGCCTAGCCTTGAATTTAGTCAGCAAAGGTTTTCTGAAAGAGTATGAGTTCAGGAGTTTTTGTTATGATGGGAAGAAGAAATCATAAACTGGTAAATGTTCTAGAATTGGGGGTCGGGCCTCTGGGGAACACTAAAAGTAAAAATAGATGTCAGTAATTGGACTTAAAATGTCAGAAGAGGCAAGAGTCAGGGAGGCAAAGGAAAGTTAGATTACTAGGAGTGTTCTAACGAAGGGCTTTCAAAGAAGATAAACACCCCCAGGTACAGAGAACTACTTTGAGGAGATTGTTAGTAACATAGAAATGTCATTAGTAACAAGATTGGGGATATGCTAAAGTAGGAATTCAGACAGTAAGAGCTGCCACAATGCAGCCAGAGTGAGGAGGATGTTTCTTGGGTCCTCTGCACTTGGTGCCAGCCACCACCCCCAGCAGTTCTGTATTATCCCCAGGCAGAAAGCTTAGAAAGGACCTAAACACACACTATAATCACATGTCTTTGTCAGTCTACATGGGGAGTGAATCACAAAAGGGCGTTTCCTGTGCTTCGGAAAAAGTACACAATATTTGTCTTTTGCCATCTCAAATTGGTAATGCAAAAAAAGACTACATACCCTTCTGTATCGGGCTATTTTGAGGCTTAAATAGCCCCAGCCCCTCTGAACAAAGATGCTGCAAAGCAGAAGAAAATACGCAGCATCTTCCAAGAGAGTGGACTAAGTCACTGGGAAGTGGCTGGCCTCATCTCAAAACCTACCAAAGAATAGTAGCACAGCTAGAAATGAGTTCAGAAGTGTGTGGCTTGGCTCAAGCTGCTTTATTGCACTTTGTATTTAGATGTCACATGTTTGTATTCCAAAGTACAATGTCTCTTTAAAAGTGTAACTGTTAAGACTAAAATCAGGAAGGAGTAAAGTGACTTCACAGAGAGACACACATGAAAGGCTTTTTCTTGGGAGGGGGGAAAGGAATTGATTTTGTTTCTAGTTCTGTGGAACTTCAATCTAATCAACACCTGGACCACTCCTTTTCAAAAAGAAAAAAAGGAAATGAATTATTTAAAAAAAAAAATTTAATGTTTGAGCATGCAGAGGAGTTCTAGCATGACGTCTGGGAGTTTTGACAGAGACGTCCAAAAGGCAAGTTGAGGTACAGCAGCAGTAGCAAGCATCTGACCTTTATTCTCATTTTCAAGAAGTAAATGGCTTATAGGTTTTTGAGGTGTCATTGCTGGAAGGGAAGCTTGCCAAGCCTCTCATTTCGAAAATGAGCAAACCTGGGACTTTCCCAGGTTATCTAGCTAGTCTGCAGGTCCAATAACCCAGGCTGACCTTAGTGGTAAAAGGAAAATGGAAATATAATGTGTCAAAGGCACTTAAGCTCCGACTGGCTAATTATTCTAGCTGGTTAAATACAGTTAAGGTTCCTAGATGTTTTCCAGGGAAGGTAATTTCATCACAGCAGTCTGTGATGAATTTTCTGCAAAAGTGTCAGGACCTTCTCACTGTCTTAGCTCTACCTGGAACTCTAACCCTTACTTTCATGAATGAATGTGTCACTTCATGAGATGAATGAATTTTCTCATCATCAGCTCCATCTGTGCCTCCTGCATCCCCCTTTGCGAGGCATGGCCCACAGTCTTCTCTTCCTACCCAGGCTCCTCTCTATATTCTCTGCTCATTCCAGATTCTACCACTTCTTTGAAGAGTCTGGTTCCGTGTCCAGATCTGTTCAGATTTGCTTGATCACAGATCTGGCCCCATCTGAGGAGACCTTTCCCTACTCTCAACTCGCAGCCCTTTTCTTTTTATAATTCAATATATTAATTTTTAATTGAAGGATAATTGCTTTACAGCAGTGTGTTGGTTTCTGCCAAACATGAACATGAATCAGCCATAGGTATGCCTATGTCCCCTCCCTCTTGAACCTTCCTCCCACCTCCCTCCCCATTCCACCTGTCTAGGTTGTTACAACATGGGAACATGCATTACCATATGTAAAATAGATACCCAATGGGAATTTGCTGTATAACTCAGGGAGCTCAAACTGAGGCTCTGTAACAGCCCCTTTTAAGAATAGCTGTTGGGGGGGGGTGTGTAATTTGACACATACATACAACACAATGAATGTAGAAAAAAAAATGTACAGCTCTTATTCTTTTCTGATTCTTGCAAAGTGTCTAGCATGCAGAGACATAATTTATTGAGTACTAACCACATATCCCTCAATTTGCTGAATATTTAAAACATATCCTCTAAATTCACCAACCATGTAAGGAGGTATTGTTCTCCATTGATGTAGCCAAGATCTAGCATCTAGAGGAACCATGATGTTTTCCTAAATCACCCAACTAAAAAGTAGTGGAGCCAGCGTTGGAATACAAGTTTTTCTTAATCCAAAACCTTTATATCTAACCTCTATGCAAAACTGCCTCCCTTCTCAGAGTAACCTGTGCATCACTAAATATTTGTGAATCTAATGAATGGGTAAATTAATAGATAATATGGGAACTCTCCCCTGCTCCAATATGACTCAAAATCAAATATTGGTTCCTCTGAACAATCATGGTCACACAGACAGCATAAGGAAAGCAGAAATGCTCTCAGAAGTTAACAATTAAGTTGATCATTCACAGCCTACCTGGAAATGATATGACTCACAAGCCTGAAGTCAAACTTGGCAAGTGTTTGTAACTTTAGAGCCTGCCGCTTAAATATTCTACTCACCTCACCCTGTATTTTCCCTTTACCCTTATTTTCTTACTCATTTTAAATATATTTGAAACTTCTATATTGAATTCATTTTATACAGTAAAATACATTTATTTTATAAGGTGGAAGTGTAAATAAGTTTTATACATAATAAAATTAATTCATGAAATAAAATTAGTACTCTAATTTAAAGAACAAGTTCAGAAATGTTCACTGGCTAGAAGTGGGTGGCTCATGGCCTCATGTATTATTTCATTCAAGCATAGGGCTATAATTGTGATGTTGTGTTTTAGGAAAGATTTGAAATGTGTGGTTCTAGAATGTATTTAAAGATACAGTTTATCAGTATTAAAATCGGAAGAGTTTAAAGGCCAATGGAAGAGATATGAGATTTTCATAGAATTCTTTTTAAATCTCACTAAATAGTACAAAGATCTCTGAATTTGAAAATTATTTTGTACTCAAATACCATAACGTTTGCAAACTGATATTTTAAAACACAGAGGGGAAGGTTGACTAAGACTGAAAGATATGGTTTTCTTGAAGTTTTTTTTTGCTAAATGAATATCAAGACAGTTAAGAGAAGCTTATTTGATTGCAAATTCTGAGGCTACCAGATGGTATTTCTCTCTATTGCCATCACCAACCCTTAATTGTATTTTCTAATGATAAAGGAGGCTGGGAACCACTGATCTACTTCAGTTATATCACATGAGTATCTCAACTCATAAAGAAATCCCTTGTCCAGATTTTTCCAGTTGTGGTAAAGAGCTGTGATGTTGAGGCGACTCCCGTGGGAACCAACTTAGTTCTGTGACTGAACCATGCGAAGGAACACAGTTAGGGAGAGGGAGAAAGTATTTCTTAATTGTCGTTGCACTCTGCGCTGTCTGTGGATGTCTTTGTCTACTACAAATTCTCAAGGACCTCCAAAGAATGAGTCAAGCCTTTCCTGAGAGTGTTGAAAGGATGGGTATCTGGTTGGTTTAAACTGCAGGCATGTGTGTGACCAAATAAAGCAGATCCCTGAAGAGTCTTTTTCCAGATGTATATATGACATTTGTGCTTTATTTAGTCGCATTTAGAGAGTGAAGGCCCTTCAAAAGTAATATAATCTGTGTAGAGTGAGGATTTACTCTCAAGAAGCCAGATACTCAAAAAGCCAGATATATATCAGTGAACTATACCTTCAGTTGCTGATTTTAACTATAAGATGAAAAAATAAAAATGGACCCAACTTCATTTTTCAAAAAATATTGTGCAAATTTAACAAGCCCATTTCCCAATTCATGTGTTATGACATGCTACTATAAATTTTCAATCAGAAAGTGTCTCAAGATTTATTCAGAGACTAGAATTAATTTCCTTTTTCATTTGCTCAGTCAATGGAATTATGAATCAAGAATGTTCTTTCCTCTCTGTTAAAGAATATTGACGCCTATCTATTAAGACAGAGGGTCAGTGTCTGAAGAGGAATTGGGGGAATATGTACGATTTCTAAATTTGAATTTTCAAACGTCTCTAAAGTCTTTAACAGGCATCATACAAATCCAAACTATTAAAAAAAGAAACCCAGTCTAAATTTATTTTTATAAAGATTGAACATAAATGAACAAAGCCAGTAACTTCAAATAACACTTCACTCTAAATTTAATTTGCTTTTACACAGGCCTACTACCCTCATTCATGTTAACATTCAGTGCATGAGCTTTATCTTTTCGTGAAGTGTCCAACCTAACTAATTTTGGATATGAAGGCAGTGCTTACCTTGGTTTAGATGTGCATGAACACTGACTCCCCTTCAAACACAGTCCTTTTTCTCATCAGAGATGGCCGGGAGCAGTAGCATAGGATGAAGGAGATCCATCATGAAATGTCCAGTGTCAATGTGTTCTCCCAATTTACTTCCTGACCTTCAGCATGCAGCCACACTCCTGACCCTCATGAGATGGAGCCTTAAGGGGGAAATGGCACTGAGTACCAATTCTATGTCCTGTTGTTCTGTGGTCTCAATTAAGTGCTAATTAATTACCACTGGCATCTTTGGCATTGCTTGTCAAATTGCATTTAGGAGTAGCTTTCCAGTGTTTAAATATCAGTAATCCAAAATCCACAGCGAAAAATCCCATGTGTTACTACGCCCCCCTCTATTTTTTTCCTTTTTAAAACTGTTTTAAAATTCAACAATTATGTCTATAACTGAAGGTAGCTTTCAAATACAGCAAAGAGGAATTGGTATTGTCAATTTTGATTAATAGTACTTCGTTAATAAACATCCTGTTATTCAGTCTCCACCTGCACTTGCTGATGTTGCCTGGAATCAATTAACTCATATAATTTGATTTATTTTACAAAGACATTTTGGGATGTGCTGTGCTGATGATAAAGGTCCTATTTTAGCAGTTCTTGATTGCAAGTTAGATTGTACCTGAATGGATTTCTGTTTCTGCATGGATATGTATACACAAGTGTGTGTTTTGCAAGTGAGTTGGAAGAAAAAGCTGAAGAAGTTTTGAAATAAAGAATTCACTCTAAAACATGGTGGGGGGTGGTATTCCTCCTGAATATTCTGACTTGATCTGAATACTTCCAAGAAATGCAGATCTTGAAATGTTAATCTTGTCTCTTAATGAAGCCATTTTACTTAGCAGATTAGTGAGTCCTCTTTAAAATCAAAGAACAAAACAGCATCACAAAGCACCAAAATTAAAACACCAGCTAGGGCTAAGATATTAGAGCCACATATTAGATTCAGCTTCATGTATAATTTTGTTTCACTTTGCTTTGTTAGAGGTTTAATTTCTTTTTCTCCTCTAAATATTTACAAGTCATGGTTTCCAGATCAATCCACTTGATCCCAATTATATACTCTATGAAAACATTACTTAGGCTTCTATAGGTTCTTGAATGCTAAAGTTTGGTACAAGTGACAAAGGCCAACTCAAACTGTTTAGGTAGAAAAGAGAATTTATTGGATTCACATGCATGTGTGCTCAGTCACTTCTGACTCTTTGTGGCCCCATGGACTGTAGCTCGCCAGGCTCCTCTCTCTGTCCCATGGGATTACCCGGCAAGAATACCCCAAAAATGTTCTTACCGAAAGAAAGAAAAAAGATGCATGGAAGGAAAAAAAATCCACTTGTCCATAACTGTAAATTCTAACTGCAACCTCTTATTTCCCCGATAGCTATCCTACCTCTGAGTATAACAGTATTTCAATCAATCAGAGAGGAAAATGGAGGCTAAGTCACAGTAAGGAGCACTGTTGTCTATGAGTAAGAAAGGTTGCCTAGCTTGCTTTCCTGCTCTCTGGAAAAGATACCTCAAGGCCTAAGATGCAAAACTGAAGGAATTTCCATCCATCCATCCATCCATGCATTCCTTCATCCATGTAACACTAATGAGTCCCTACAGTGAGACAGGCCATAAAGTAGGCACTGAGGCTACAAAAATAAATAAGGCGGCTCCTCAAAGAGCCCCTATGTGGCAAAAGTACTAATAATGTAGTCTCAAGAGATAAGATTTTGGAGTTACATGAAGCTGGGTTTCAATCCCAGCTCTTTTACTTATTAGATGTGTGAGTGTAGACAGTTTTCATTCCTTCTGTGTTTTAGTTTTTGTATCTAAAAATAGGTGTATTTTAAGAATTAAGTGGGTAATAGTTATAATTTGCTCAACATAAGACAAGGCACATAAGGTCATTGTTCAATAATTAATAGTCATTACTGTGTTTATCAAATGAAATAATGCAAACAAACCATTGTATGCAGTGCCTGGCACATAGTAAGTGCTCAGGAAATGGTAATTGGCAGCTATTATCATATGAAATAGAATTAGGGACTAAATCCAAAAGGAAACAAAATTTAAAAATCAAGAAATATCTATTATGATAGATTTGGAAAAAGCATTGAGAATTCATCCATACCTACCCCATCTTCAGAGAAAACACTTTAGTCATTTTAGATTTAGTAGAATTTATCTTCTCTTCAGAAAAAGTGCTCCCCAAAGCAATTGTCTTCCTTTTTGCTCTCATATTTCATCAGTTTACATAATATTTAATTAAATTACATAATTACAATAATAAGTACAACTGGCATAAACTTGTTTGAGGCTCTCTCCTGGGACTTCCCTCTAGTGGGAACAGATGTGCACAGTTGAGAGTCATTAACTAGCCACAAACATTCAGTGTGTTCTGGGCATTGGTCAGTATATTTTACAGAGAAAATAGAGAGCTGGTTAAGTAGAAGTCAGCCACAAGAACCTTTGCAGTACTACCGTGGTCTTCTGCATACTCTTCATCTTATTGAATGCCACTATTACTTGAAAGTGTACCCCATATTTACTTGTATTTTTAAAACTTCTATAAGTAATATAATCAGAACTTTATAGCCAGAATTTTAAGCCTGAATTCTGGAATCAGTTTTCCTATTCTATAGTCACAACTATGTATTGGGCAAAAAAGCAGTGTTAATAGAAAATGGTAGAACATGAAGGATTAATACTTGTTACAGTTCTAAATCCATTTCTAACTCTAATCTTAAATAATAATCTTAATAAATCTAAATAATCTTAAATTCATTTCTAAGAAGAAAAAAAATAGAAACTTGTCTCACACATTGAAATGACAATAACAATAAGGTAGAATCTAAAAGAAGATTTGAATATGCTTTTCATTTCTGCCCGTCCAAATGCATGAAATTGAGAGATTATTCTTTGCATTTTTCATGGTGATCTCATGAAAATTTTTGAAACTTATTTGTTTTTTGACTTGCAAACCTCAAAATAAGAATGCAACAAAAGTGAGAAGCACTGGAACATCTGTATTTTAAAGCTGACGGTTTGGGGGAGATTAATGACTCTGTTTAAATCTTAAGTAGTAGTCATTCAAAGCTAAAATCTAATGAAATTCTTATTTCTAATCAGGTACTCCTGCTGAGTATTAGAAGTAGTTCAATCTGTGCCTCAGGAAGTTAAAATTTTATGATCAGAGTAGAAGATATTGTTACTGCTGATTCTTGATCAATGGGAGAGTGACAAGCCAAGTAAGGGGGGGGGGGTCTTGGGGTAAATGCTGGAGTGGCTTCACCCCAATCAAATAATTACTATATTAATAAATATCAATAGTGGACATTTTAAAGAAAGAAAGGAAAGAAAAGAAGTTGTCATATAGGATTGGTCACATCCAGAAGACACATGCTTTTCACTGGTTGTCTGTGAGGTAATTAAGAGTCCTGAGGGCATGTGCGCATGCCCACACACACACACAAACATACACACATATGCACACACAAAGTTAAAGGCATCTTTCAATCTTCAACTGTTTTAGACGACTTGGATTTTTCCCAGGTAATCACTAGCCACCTGGCAGACACTGACCTCATGTAGAATGGCTCACTAGTGAGAGATGACTTGAACCAGATCAGTTCCTTACATTTGACAACCTCCAAGTCTCTGAATATTATGGAGATCAACAGATTTTACTATTTATTTATTTGAACTAGGTCATCTGTAGTCATTATAATTTCAGACATTTTGGTGTAAATAACAATTTAAAATTTTATTGCTGCTTTTGGTGAGAGAAAGGGTTCTAAGCCAATGTACTTTTTTTTTCCAGTTTTTTTTTTTAATCTATTACTTGAAATAGTTACACAATCCAAATTGCATGCTCTTCTCTGTAAAGACCTTATATTAACAACCATTGCACAAACTGGAATGTCCTTCTTCAAACCAAATTTAAGGGCTGAGAAAGGTACTCTAGTTGGTCCCATTGCTTGATTCAAGCCTCCACCTTTGGCCCAAACAAGTAATAAAACATGGCCAGGTCTACTTTCTGGAGGAAAAAGGAATATTCTGGTGAGTGCTCTTTGAGAACACTGAGTGAGGCAAATTGGAAAAAGACACTGGAATGAAGTTATGAAAGGGCTAGCATGTCCAAGTAAGGAGCTGGAATTTTACCTAACAGATAACAGAAAACCACTGCTGGTTTTCAAGTCAAGAATTTTGATCCATATGATGAGACTAAAGGAATCCAGGTACATGCAGACTTGAAAAGGCTCTGTAACCTTCCAAGATGGGAGGGAAGCAATGCTGGTGGCTCTGATATACTTGGGAGAGCAGAAAAAGACAATAACCTTAGCAGAAGGAGCTGGCAAGCAATAAGTGAGAGAGTCAAGTGTCTGAGCAGTCCCTCTAGGGTTTTTGGGGGGAAATTGAAAAACAGAACCAAGTATCAAAACCACAAATGAGACTGGGCACATACGGCTCAGTCCTGCTGCATCCTAAAATCAATGAACTAGCAGGATGCATAAGCCCTTTAGAACAAACTTGGGTACAGTTGAGGCCGACAAGAAATAGTACCAAGAATCTCTGGAAAGTATCTTTTGTCAGTCTACATCATCATTTCTACTAAAATTAAAGTAACATGTGTTCAAACTTCCAATCCTTATAAAATGAGAAACCCAGTGTCTCTCAGGTTATCGAAAAGGATTTATGTTTCCTCTAGTTATTTTTGGCTTGATTTCCTGCTTCAGCTGAACCCACAACTCATGCATGCCTGATCACTTGCCAGTGTTCCCTTATCTTAACTTTGCCTTGTTCCTAAAAGCTCACTCTAGGACATAGGACTTAGTAGACATTTACTGAAGATTCATGGAGGATAGAAGGATTACATCACACCCAGCCTAGCAGATAATTTAAAATTTAAACTTCAGTAATAGGCGTTCCTATTACTCCCCTTCTTTTTCTCCCTGTGCCCTCCACTGGGAATTTTTGTGGGGTATCTCTTTCATTTGGCCCCCAATTTCCCACCATGTAATTCCACCTCAACACCCTTCTTTCATATTCTTTCTTTTTATACATGACCTTCATAAGTCTATTTCATGTTTTATAGAGAGAATTTGGTTATCTCTTTTTCTGCTGTGTTCTAAGGATTATCTTTCCACAACCAAAATAAGAAAGAAAAATTATTTTTTTGCCCTTAAGAGGAATTCTGCTACCATCTATTAAGTCAGAATTTTCCCCTAGTATACGTGAATCTATAAGTTGAGCATAATGATACCTCTGGAGAAGGTAATGGCACCCCACTCCAGTACTCTTGCCTGGAAAATCCCATGGACAGAGGAGCCTGGTAGGCTGCAGTCCATGGGGTCGCTAAGAGTCGGACACAACTGAGCGACTTCACTTTTACTTTTCACTTTCATGCGTTGGAGAAGTAAATGGCAACCCACTCCAGTGTTCTTGCCTGGAGAATCCCAGGGATGGCGGAGCCTGATGGGCTGCCGTCTATGGGGTCACACAGAGTTGGACATGACTGAAGCAACTTAGCAGCAGCAGCAGCAATGGTACCTCTTTTTTTACTTAAGTATGGATTAATATATCTAAACCGACCTGCAGATTCGTCTACTGGGATACCCTGTACTGTGCTGGCCTTTATGGCTATCACTGACTGACAGCATATTAGGAACACCACTCATGTCAGACCCTACCTCTTGCCTTTCCTCTTGACAATTTATAGATCCAATGCTATTTAGACAGGTGGAGAGGTAATCTCACCAGCGAGGCAATTCCCTTGGGCCATTATACATGCAAGATATTTCCTCAATTCAAAAATGCTACTGGAGGATTTCACTGAGCACTCCAGTAAAGAAATTCCTGAAATTGCAATATTGAACTAGCAAAAGGGCTCTGCTACAAGAAGTAATATTCTCACCAAGCTGTTGATACCATTTGAGATATTTACATCTTGAGACAGTATTGGATGGCAGTGATAACAAGCTCCTGTGTCAACGATTCTCCATGTCTGTAGATTGATCTCATCCCAGGTAAAGCAGGGGCAGTGACTGTCTTACTGCAAGATAAGTGCAGGCCCCCAAACTATCAGAAGCACCCATGAACACTTTAGTGCCTAAAAGAGAGTGAAATCCTATCGCAAAACAATGAGCATAGGTTCTGTTCAGTTTCCATTCCAAGGACCATGTTTATGTGCTTGGGAGTTGATCTAAACTACTTCTTGTTTTTCAAATACTCGAACTGTCCTAGCCACTTCGGGAGGAAATATTGAAGTTATCAATCATTGAGAGAAAAAAATACAACAGGCAAGGATCTAGCAGCTATATTCAATGTACATATTGTTGTGGAAGTGCTTCAATGTCCTGTCCCTCAACCTCTCCCCAGTGTTTGAAAGTGAAGTGAAAGTGTTAGTAGCTCAGTTGTGTCCAATTCTTTGCGAGCCTGTAGATCGTACCCTACCAGGCTTCTCTGTCCATGGGATTCTCCAGGCAAGAATACTGAAGTGGGTTGTCATTGAAGGGGATGTTCCCAATGCAGAAATTGAACTCAGGTCTCCTGGATTAGAGACAGACTCTTTACCATCTGATCTACCAGAGAAGCCCCCAAATCCCTGAACCCAACAATGACAAAAATGTGAAAGACCAACGCGACTCACCCTCACTGAGTGGTGGGGGTCTCTTGGCAACCAGGGTGAAAACATCACCTTGGCAGGTGACAGACACTTGAGCCTTGGCTAGGGCATTAGTGAACAATATTAATAAAGACTAATTAGATAGTGTTTGTTGAAATGTTTCCAAAGTGATGAGCAAAATAAAGCCAACCTAAAGAAAATATTGAAAAACCTCCCACTGAGCATGCTCAGAAAGAGCATTTGAACTTCTTTTATTTTTAAAATGCTCAACCATTTTCTTCAAAAACTTGGCTTGATCTTCCTGATTCAGTGATAACTGAAGTCATGCCAACTTTGATGTTTTTAGCTTCAGCTGTTTTAGAGCTATATGTGATCCCCCCAAAAGGTTGGAGTGATTTTTATTTCTGAGTGAAAAAGGAAGCATATGTTTTAACCCTCATGTGCCTTTTTTGAGAAAGGATGAATTAACATCCTATAATGTTTTACCTTTGAGCTTAAAATAAAGAGTGTGGCTTGAAAGTCAAGGATACATTTTTCAGAAATTAAAATGGAGGCTCTAGCCTTCGGGATTAAGTCCATGGATTTTGTCTGTTTTACCAAATACATTTGGTGAATTGCTTGTCTGCTGCTATTGTTTTAAAATGGCAGCAGAGACAAGGCAGTCTGGAGACTTGAGCAAGATGGACCACACACAAACCTAACTTCAGGACATCAAAAAAACATGAAACTAATATGCAGAAACATTGGAGCATCTTGAATACATTTTTTTCTAAACAGATAAATGACAGAATGGAAAATAAAAATGAATTTCAAAAGCTTTAATCCACCTGACAGTCTAATTTCCCCTTCTAATTATAGAAATAGGAAGGAAGGAATAAATAATGAGAATTTAGAGGCTGAGTGATACCAAATATAACTAATCCCATTGAAGGAGAAGGAACATAGAAGACAGGGTTGTCAGGGTGGCTTCTAAGAGCCATGTCTGCATTCTTTTCTATTTTCAACCATGTCAAGGCTTCCCTCAGATTTCTCTTGGGATCAGTTGTTCAATGTGTCTCCTTAGGACACACCAGAGATGGTGAGGTAAAGAAATCAGGGTGATTACAGCTGATACCATTACTAGCTAGAAAG
This sequence comes from Okapia johnstoni, assembly GCA_024291935.2. Taxonomy (NCBI): domain Eukaryota; kingdom Metazoa; phylum Chordata; class Mammalia; order Artiodactyla; family Giraffidae; genus Okapia; species Okapia johnstoni. The sequence goes on along the minus strand of CM044319.1, from coordinate 29,153,451 downwards.
TTAGACAACGGCCCTAATGATGAAGCACGGATGTGTTAAAAGGCTTGCAGCAAACCCTGTAGTTGGTGTAAAACTTACATGAGAAGTTTAGGATGGAGCATTCCCTGGGTTTCTATAGGTGGAAACATTGGATGATACTGGCGCTTCCAGATCAGACCTAGGTCATTTTTCCCGATGATTACACAATGTTGTCTAGTAGTACCAAATTAAATTTCACTAAATCACAATTCCCTCTATATCCTGGTATGTACCCGGAACTCTGGAAGAACAACAAAAGGAAAGAATTGGTAAAGAAATGACAAGTGTCTCACTCTCTTGTAATGTCAGAAAAACTATGGGCAGAAAAATTGAAACCAGAATGAAAGAAAGGAAATTGAGTCTGTGTTTACAAAAGGATTCCAATTCTGGGTAAACTGTCCAACTCAACCAGTGGCTTTGGAGAAACATGATTAAAGTGATGACTGAGGTGTTTTGTGTCCTAGCCTCAGTTTCCTTTAGTCCCCTCTGAGTTCAGTAACAGCCAATCAGAAAGGAACCTGGCCCGGAGGCTTGTCAGTGATAATAATTGAAAACATCTGTCCATGTAGCAAGTGTGGGAAGCCAGAGCAGTTCTCTGACAGAGGGAGTTCTCAGACAGTAAAGCCATAACCACGACTGTGCTCATATTCTCCTTCACAGGATTTTCTCACTGCCAGCTGTCTTTATTCTCCTGCCAGGAAAGCCAGGGGCCTGGGGCTCTTACCCGGGCTGGGGTTAAGTGAGCTGGGATCAGGGGAAGGAGGGGGACAGGCTGGCTCAGAGCTTTGGGTACAGAGATGAGGGCTATCTGATCGGGAACTAAAGAGACCCAGGGCTGGGGGGAAAGAACAGCAAACAGAGAAACCAGTGAAGTATGAGGAGGACAGAGGGGTAACAATAGAAGAGGAGTTCCTAGTCTGCACTCAGAGGACCTGTCTTTGAGTCTCGACACAACCATTTCTGTATGACACAGGACACCTCCCTGAGCCTCAAGTTTTTCATCTTTGTGTGCTGTACTTGCTTAGTCGCTCAGTCATTTGTCCAACTCTGTGCAACCTCATGGACTGTAGCCCACCCAGCTCCACTGTCCATGGGGATTCTCCAGGCAAGAATACTGGAGTAATAATGCTCATGAAGCTCTCATAAAGCTGTTGTCAGGAAGCAATAAAATGATGCACTTGAGTGGCACAAAGCAAGGGCTGAGCAAACATTAGCTTCTTTATCAGAGAGAAGATGGCTTGCCATATAGCACTTGAGGTTTAGAAAAACAGAAGCAGAAATTTCTACTGGAGGGCCTGATACCAGGGTCATGAGCTGAGATGTTCTTGCTGATTGTGTCATGTTGTCTTAGACAGTAGCCATGTTGTTCCTGCAAATATGGCTCATCCCCTGGCTGCAGCCTTTGCCAACCTGTGCTGCTTGGCTTTTTGTGCTGACTGTTGTAGCTTCTCTGTGCCCCTAGAGCCATGTTCTGGGCTGCATCAACTTCCCTCTGATCTAGTTGGCTTCACCTCACTCCCAGTGTACCAATGTCCCATTCCTTCGGTCCCAGCAGTTTGCCAGGTCTTTCAGCTTGGTGCTGAATGTATCAAGGGAATATCTGGCCAGAGGAATGCCAGTAAAACATTACTTCAGCCAATTGAAGAGAAAATTCCAAATTGTAGGTTAGAGAACATTTAAAGCAAGGAAAGTTGGAGCAAGGAAAATAAAGAAAATAAAGTTTTAATAGGAAGATTTAGATGTTTCCCTGCCTACAGGAAAAAAAAAAAAAAGCTTTCATTGAAAATATAGTAAACCGGTAGATTCAGAAGGAAAAAAGAAACAAAGGATCTTAAAGGGAAACATTCAAAAACACCAAATTATCCAGATCATTTCATTGCTTAAGATACTCTGTACCTAAATGAACCACCTCTGAAAACTGCATGAATAGTCACATCAGCACAATTGTAAGTATAACTAACTCAGTTATATGATGTATGATATTCACTTGGAAGCTAGAAGGAATAAATCCAGCTTGCAAAGAAGCAGAACTTACTTTTGGTGAGGGGGTGCTTAGGTCCTGAGAAAATCTTGCTTAACACATGGGTGGCAAGAAATAATACAAAAGGAGAAACTTGGGGAGGCCAACTTTGTATCATTAGTTAAGAACAGTTATGTATTGTATATGTATCCAACATAAACACTTGGCTAAGGATGTTATTCTACTGACAGTGTTTGCCTTTCCTTATGGTCATCAGCTGGTGACTACTGCTACTTGGCTGCGAAGCACTTCATCCATAAAGAAAAGCACCATAAGTAATAATGAGTGTGAGTTTGTGTTCGTTGCAAAGCAAGAATTCAGCTTCAACAAGAGTTTTTTTATCCAATTGAAATGAATCAAACTGTTTAACCTAATTGGGCTTCTATAAATCAGGAGTGTTGTCGTATTAGTAATCCTCCCAGATAAGGCATTGCAGTGAGGCGCCATGCAAAGAGTACGAATGTATAAACACAAAATGAATAGAATCCATTGACCCTCTGCTATTTAGAAGCCTTGTACATCTTCCCTCTATTATCACTACTTAATAAAATTACTACTTAATAACTGACATTAGTAGATCCTTTTAACCATTGAGAGACTGGATTTTTCCTTTCTGTGACTTTTTCTTCAGTCTGCACATACAACCAAAGAAAAACTCATCTTTTGATGATTATAAGGTAATAAAATATGCTAGTAGGGTAGGTAATGTACATCCATTGGAAAGTGGGTTTTTTAAAATACAGATTATATATGTTGTGTAATTTCTTCTAAAAAATTAAGCAGATATTATGTTTTAATTTGAAAGGACTACCAATTTATATCTCATTATAGATATATTTCTTTAAATGTCTTTCAAATAGTTATCTTTGAAAATTAAATCTAATATATATCTAAAGTCACTATTTGTCTACTTTGACACTTCTTTGCAGCTTTAATTTTCCCTTTTTTTTCCTATACTCACTTAAGGGTAACTTGGTTCAAATGCTCCCAGCAGCTTGCCTCTCAAATTTCCAGATTCCTTCTCATCCAGGAAGGCTTTGTAATACTTCTATAGATGTATCTGATTTCCTTTTGAAATTACTTTTACCCTGAATGGCACATTCCTGGCACATACACCACGATTTCCCATCCAAATCCCATGTAGACATTATTGATTGGTCATGTTGCTCTTTCAGCTTCAGGGTCGTTCCCCACAGAGCAGACAGCCACCATCAGCCAGGTAAAGCAAACCTGTGTGTCATCTTAGCCAGAGCGGGTCTCTTGGTCCATTGCCACCATTCTATTATAGGTGTTATGAAAACAAAAATGCAGACTACAGACACACCCTTATGCTTCCAAGAGAACAGGAGGCTTGTGTCTGTTTCCTCAAAAATTCCTTAAGTCTGCCTTTTTGTTTCAGTCTTTATTTTAATAAATAAATATATGTCTTATAGTAAAGATATGCATGCTATCTTGTGCTTAGTCACTCAGTCATGTCTGACTCTTTGTGACCCCCATGGACTGTAGCCCACCAGGCTCCTCTGTTCATGGGGATTCTCCCGGCAAGAAAACTGGAGTGGGTTGCTATGGGGATCTTCCCAACCCAGGAGTCGAACTGGGGTCTCCTGCATTGCACACAGATTCTTTACCAGCTGAGCTACCAGGGAAGCCCAAAGATATGCATACATACCCTATATGTGTCAATTATATGTAAAGCATATGTGTATATAGGTAAAATACTATTACAACACCTTAAATGTTAGGGTTTCCTTATTTTGCAGTTGAGAACTATGCTTACCATGTGTTTCTGAGCTTGTCAACTTTCCTTACCAATCATTTCAAATTTGAGGAAGGAAAAAAAGAGTTTAAACTTTGTGTGTCTGTGTTAAATTGTCCAACAACAGGATTTAGTACACAAAGAAATTAGAACCCTTTTAGCCCAACTGTCTGATTTTCCAAAAGAGGAAGCTGGGGATGAAGAAGGTTAAGTGAATCCCCAAAGTCCTACATGCAATAAAAAGTGGAGACAGGGAAGAAACCAGGCTTTCTGTAACTTTGAGCACACTGATCTTCCACCCAGTCATTAAACTGTGTGTGCTTATGAGACAAAAACTTCCTTACTGAGTCACCTTTTTCTCCAGGTTCCTATGGTGTGCTGGGTCAGAAGGCCTCAGGGACGTCTACACAATACTCTAAGTCAGTGAGACAGATTCTTTCTTATTTGGATGATGTAGACATTTCTGTAAAAAAGCAAAACTTATCAACACAATCCTCATAACTCCTACAATCTATTTCTGACACCTTAACCTAAAGAAATTTCACACTACCTCATAAAAACCTTTGAAAACAGAGCATCCAAGGATGATATTTTGCACCTACTGAATTCTCTTTTCAAAAAAAAAACCCTCTAAATGTTACATTAAATTGCTATATTTCCAAATTCTATTCTCCAGTCATCCTCTGTGATTTTTTTCAAAAGAAGTGAAAAGAGAAGAGAGGGGAAAGGAGAAAGGGAAAAAGGACTGACATGCAAAAGGACTCAAGGTCTTCACTGATCATCTTGACTTGCTCTTCCGGACTTAAGAGAAAGCAGCTAACAAGAGTATCTGTGGATAGTTTGGCTCTGACTGTAGCTAGACAAGTATTAGAGAGTATCTCATTTTTGTTCAGTTCAGTTCACTTTCTGTTGGAGCGAAAATGTATCTGGGTGAGGAAAAACTTAACCTGCCAGTGACCTGTAAAGCAAAATCTATTTGTAATAACAGGAAGGTATAGAATACCCAAATTTCCTACTGCAATGAAAATAGGAGTAAAGTAGAAGGTAACACACCACCTAAACTCAAAGATTTTGCAATCTAATTGAGGGAGATAAAACATATGTGCATGAAATAACTTAGAGATAAAAATAAAACATGTCGACAACAATGTAATACGATCTGAATGTTTAAATGCCAAGAAAGCAAATAACGAAGTGATCAGAATACAGTTCTTAAAGGCTTCCTCGTACAGACAGGCTTAAATATAGTTTTGGATATGGTGACTGATACACAGTGCAAAACAATTCAAATGTGTGTGGCCATAAAAATAGGCAAGCAGGGAAATCGACCTCTGTCCCCTGAATTAATGCAATCTGCTTGTGTTACCCTTTTTTTTCTTTTTTTTGCTTTTTTATAATTAATAGATTTTACTGGCAGACTATAGTCCATAGGGTCAGACACAACTGAAGCAACTTAGCATTCATGCACACACTTTTTCAGAACAGATTTAGGATTACAGAAAACTGAGTAGAATGTACAGAGAGTTTTCATATACTCTCTACTCCCCTTCCCCCTGCTCCCCAAAACACACACACACAAACACAGAATCTCCCCTTGTTATTAACATCTTGCATTAGTGTGGTACATTAGTTTTAATTGATAAGCCAACATCAGTACATCATTATTAGCTAAAGTCCATAGTTTACATTAAGGTTCACTCCTAATGTTGTAAATTACATGGATTTTGATAAATATATAAGTACATGTATGCACCATTTATCATACAGAATAATTCTACTACCTAAAACTCCTCTGTGCTCTGCCCAGTCATTCCTCCCTCTTCCCAAACTCCTGGCAACCACTGATCTTTCACTATCTCTAGCTTTGCCTTTTCCAGAATGTCAGATGCTTGAAATCACATAGCCTTTTCAGATGGGCCTCTTTCACTTGGCAGTATACAGTTCAAATGTATGCTGCCGCATCTCTTCATGGTTTGACAGTGCACTCCTTTTCATCGCCAAATAATATTCCATCGTCTCACAATATGAATGTCCCAGTTTGTTTATCTATTCACCCATTGAAGGACATTTATATGCATTTTAGATTTAAAAACAAAGTTGTTTTTTTTTAACTAATGCATTACTCAGGTAGGAAATTGATTCTCAGAACCCATATTCTTTTTACCTTGAGACTTCTTTGTCTAGAGAAATATGTTGCCATTTTTCTTTAACATGAGACTAGGTCATCATTTGTCTTCTTAAACTTGTGGGTTTTGAGCTGCCTCACCCTTTTGCTTTCACTCTTTGATAACATGAAAGCAAAGCTTTTTAAAACATATAACCAAAAGTTATAAAATTATGAGAATTATGAAATTAAGTTCTGAGTTTTTAAATTGAACATGGTTACTATTAAGCATCTATTGGGGGTCATGTCTTTTCCTGTCCGTTAGAACTGCAATTATGGTTTGTCTTCACAATGAATCAGAATATAAATCTAAATTTGAAATTATGCCTTTTTCTCTCTTTTTTTTAGCCATAGTGTTAATTATATCCAAAGAAACAATTCTATGGCTTTTACAAAAGTGACATCCTAGGCTGTTGTTGACTATAAATGGAGCCAAATATCACCTGGCACACCTGTGTCTTACTTTTTGACACCAAATAACATTGATAACCAAATTACTCTTGTAATAATAATTTTCAAGGGCTCCTCCCACCATGTCATTTGAAGGAAATTGTCAATGAAAGCCCTTTCCTTGGCTCCATAAATATGTATACATGTTGATTTTAAGACAGCACACAGGAAACTTTGCCAGAAAAATTTAAAAGTTCAAGCAGAAAAACTAATCACAGTATCTCTCTGTCATTTGCCGCTTTGTATTTGTTTCCTTAAAATGCACCGCTAAATGCTCTCTACATACAGATAGCACTTGGTAGGCAGGGTGTATCCTATTACTGTGTTATTTTCCAGTACATTTGGCGTAGTTAAGGTAAAGTGTATTAACTTTCTCTCAAAATAAAGATGAAAACAGAGCTGCAGCAGCCCTGAATGCTTCAGCCATTGTCAGGAAGTTAAGAACTGACAGGAGGTCCAAATAACCCACTCTGCCTGGTGCATGTACTGTCGTTTTCCCCTGGGATAGTCGGTCTAATCCTACAATGTATCTGACTGGCATGAATGTAGAATTACTTTCAATAAAGATTTTATTTCAAGCTTGGATGACTTCCCCCAAAACATCTTGTCACTGAGGCAAAGTATATCATAGAATATCTGATTTTTTTTTCCCTCCAAGTCAGCTTTTGAGGGCGAAAAATACACATTTCAACTCAAGTACTCAACTCAGGTCAATTCGCTGTAAAAATCACATTTTAACATATCTAGGCTGATTAAAGATTTGCTACGTTAAAGAAATCAGGGAGCTGTCAAAGAGAGCTTATTCTAAAGACTGCAAATGTTAAGAATAAGTAACACATTTGCTCATCTACAGCTTGCACCCCCCACCCCTGCAGTAACCTCCACTTGAAGAGCAGGCAGGACAGATGACTCCACGAGCTAATACCCAGCTTCTAGAATATTTGTCTTTTTGCAAGTAAGGAACATTTAAAGGTCACATCTTCCAATAAGTATGAGATTGTTTCCAGGCTATATGAGAAATATGAATGGCCTGGTCACGATTACTCTAAAACCATCTTCATTTCTCCATTTCTCCTTCTCTCTGTCTTTATCCTTTTCTCTTTTTTCATGATGCCAAATTAAGTCAGCATGTCAAGATAGGGGAACAGTCGGTAGCAGTACACTACTCTATTTTGAGTTCACTGAAATGTTTCATTTTGGGCTTGCTTACATTATTTCAGCCTTGCTGTCACTTTGTTTAATTTATGCTTGGTTCATATACACTTAAAAATATCTTAGGTTACCTATAGCCTCACCCTCACTCACTAAAAGCACACAAATCACATGGCTTAGTTCTAATGCGATAGGAGTAATTACTTTAATATTTAATAATCATAGCACATTGTATTTATACAATGTTTTAAATTCAAAATCCCTCTTATCTCTATTATTACATTTTATTACTAACATGTAATATTATGATAAAATGTATGTGCAAGAATGAAAACTCAGCATGGATAACAGCAGATGAAACTTAGAGGAATGAAAAGGTCCAGATTTGAGTCATCAAAGGTGATTACAGACGTGTGTGCTTGACAATAGACGCATGAGTAAGCCCGATGTCCATGTGCACAAGGATGTGTGCAGGAACTCGCACAATTTATTTCTCCACCACACTAGAGATTACAAATTCATGTGTGTAAAAGCAAAACAAATAGTTTCTATATTTAAGCCAAGTATTATATATATTTAAAAGGGTTTACCTTTCTGCAGAATAAGCATTTTACCTAAAATACAATGTGATGGTCAGATTTCAGATGGTCAAGAAAAATGGTGTCATTATATTTAGCTTCAACCATCCATAGTATAAATCAGGTAAAAATTACGTTTTATTCTAAACTTTTCTCGTCAGTTTTGTTCAAACCAGGTACATGTTAAAAACTCATTGTCAGATAATATGTGGGAAAGAAAGGCACCCTGCATAGTTACAAGCCCTGAACTAAGTCTCAAGAAATAGTATCTCTGTTTATCTCTGCATTCATGTTTTCACCATCTCTGATGTACAAGAAATGTTAAGTATTGTACCAAAATCAAAGCTAATTTCCCCTTTGAGGCCCTTTTTGCTTGTTTCTTTTCCCCAGAATTCAGATATTTATGCAGTCCGCAAATATTTATTGAGTACCTAGTATGTATCAAACTACATGGGAGTCAGGAAGACACAGCTGTGACAGAGAAGAGTTCCCATGGGCATCATTTCTGAGTAGGATGATAGGAAGGCAGGACTGTCTCAAACCAGGCATGATTTGAGGCCCATTCTTCTAAATGTTTTAAATTTAGTCAATTCAGAGTGTCTTCTAGACACTTCTAGACATTTTCCTGGGTCATTTCTAGTTCTGGAGGGTCACGAATGGCCTAAGCATTTGGTGGGGGACAGGGAGAGCATCCATTTATGCAGTATTTCAGTGAGTATTGGTTGAGCACCTATGAGCCAAAGACTAATCCTGGTCTAGGAATACAGCACTAAACAGAAACAAAATCCTGGTCCTTAAGATGTTTACATTCTGTTGGAGAAAGGTAATAAAGCAGATAAGCAGGGTAGAAAGTGTCTGGCTTTTGTCACCTGTCTTGGTTGGTCTTCATTTCCTTCTGGCTTTCTGTCTTCATCTCTAACTTCCAATCCCAGGTCTGGTATCGGTCACCAACAGACACTGTGAAGGTTATCTTGCCATCTTTGTGTAGATATACCATGCAGTAATTTGTATTTAACTATTCCTGATACATTAAACATGAAGAACTCTGAGTTGTTGTTTTTTTTATCTTTTTACTTTGCATTGGAATATAGCCGATTAACAAATAATTTTGTGATAGTTTCAGGCGAACAGCAAAGGGACTCAGCCATAAACACGCATGTATCAATTCTCCCCCAAACTGCCCTCCCATCCAAGCTGTCACATAACATTGAGCAGAGAAGAACTCTGAGATTTTGTTCTAACCCTAGGTCTGCTCCAAGGAGGAGAATAAAGGTCTATCTGATCTCAGAATCCTCAAACTTGCCCACAGTCTGTCCTCAGGAAGAGGGATAGGAACGGTTCTGGACCAAGCCACCTTCACAGGACCTCACCAAGCCTCCGTTCTCTTCTTAACCCTCCTCCCAATCCAGAGAAATCTTTCTCTTGTCTGGCAGCATGTAACCTGGCTCTTCATCTACCTTCCAATCTACTGGTTAGGCCATCATTCCAATTCTAAGTCCAAGGCCCAAGGCCCAGTCCTTTGCAATTCAAATGCCCTAGTTTACAAGGAAACCAAAGCACTTTCTCTGCTCTTCTGTTGTACCATCCCTCTATTGAGGACAAAATGTTGTTGATGGAATCTTGGAGAAAAGAAAGAGGTAGAGAAGGGTAGGAAGCAAGGGTAGAGAAGAAACCTCTGTTATGATATATTATCCCACGTCACCTTTGACTTTTCCAGAATGTTCATTCTTTCATCATTAATCTGGAAGCCCAAACCAAACCACATTTTAAATGTCATTCGATTTGCCATCCAGTATGGGAATCTGGAACATCTCTGAATGCCTCCTGATGGAGAACTTGTGTTCTTTTTATGTGTAGAATATTTAATAACCTTGATAGTCCCCTTATTTTTATAGTATACATTTAGAAAAGTCTATACAAAATAATAATAATAACTAAATGAAAGAATTATGAGGGATTTTTATTTTCTATTGTAACTTACCTACATTTTCTAAATTTTCTATAGTAAATGTGAATCTTTTGAAGCAGACTAGTCTATTTTCACAACTCTAATTCTTCATACAGAAGTGAAATTAGCCTGTGGGTCAATTTCAGGAACTGGATTTACTAGAGAAAAATAGACTTTTTCTTCCATATCATGTTTTGTTGGGTTTTTTTTGCATTCAGCCATCACAGCTACCCTAACTGTTCTTTTTTCTGAAGCAAAACACCATCAGTCCCTGTCCTCTATCACTGAGCAGCCTGTCACTATGTTGTACACATTCACCTTGGAGCCACAACTTGTGCAGCCAGAGTCAAGTCACTGTGAAAAATATATAAAACTTATTTTCCCTCAGAAAGTAAAATTAAGTGTGGACGACTGAATGCTGACACACAAACGATAAGTGGCTTTCTTTCAACTCTTCTGGAACCTCTTAAACTAGGAGACAATTTTCTAGAGAACTGCTGAAGGTTTGATGTTGATCCCTTAGTGGAATAGCTGTTCTCTTCACCTATGTGAAGAGAAAAAAAAAAGAGGTTGATGAATTCTGACTTTGCATATTGATAGTATGTATTCCTTTTAGATTTATCTAAAATCATAAGGCAAATTTTTAAGTTCCATATTTCCCACTAATGTCTTATAATTAGGTGCCTTACTCTGCTTAGCCTAATTAATGCTGATCCACGCACAACCCCCAATGTTCTGTATAAAATGTTACTAGCACATACTAGTATTTTAACTGCCTTATTGGACAAATTCCAAGTAGAGAATAATAAACAGTGTTATATTTTTTCTTTTCTAAAAATACTCCCAGCATGTCATATATTTCCTAGCCTTTCTCTCTTAAACCCAGGACAGTATCTTCCCAGGATGATGATATTATCCATGGTTATTGCTAGATCAACAGAGCTCAGGGAATAGGCAGATTAAGACTTCTTTTACTGCTGACATGGTCAAATGTGAATAGCTAAAACCGTTTGAAAGCTTAAGAGAAAACACCTAAGGGAAACCGAAGCTGAAATTCTCAGTCTGTTTCATCAATAGTGCATTTCCTTCCACAGTGATAAGTGAATACTCTCGGAAGTTGAACACACTGTATGAATCTGGAGAAAAAGGCAATATGTATTAATTTAGTTTTTCTTTCACCTGAAACCCTTTTCATCTCCATAAATATATCCTTGAATGTGAACTAGGTGATGAAAAAAATCAAAATATGTCACCCAAGAGTTTCTGACTCACTTCCCTTCCACATCTACCCCAGGTCTCAGGCCTCATCATTAAGAACCCCCTTAATTTCAAACCCCTTGATTTCCTGACTCTTAGTTATTTGTGGAAAGAAGATCTATCTCCCAGAGTAATAAAGGTCTGCTTCTTCATCTAGATGTTGCTGCCACTTAACTATGTGATCTCGATCAAATTAGTCAGTGTTTCTCAGGCTCATTTTATCCATCTGAAAATTTTCTTTTATATCTGAAAAAGAAAAAAAAAGGAAATATTCCTAGTGTATATTAAAGTTACAGTTATTTAAACAGTAAAGTGCTAGTTCAGAATCCAAGCACAAATCATCCAGAATAAAAAATACCAGGTGTTTTTGTCTGTAAGTTGTAGGATATATTATTGGGGGAATCAGCTAGCTATTAAAAAAAATAGAGATTAAGGTAATCTCTATTTGTTTTAATAGTTAGCATTTCATGTAGTAAAATACACTGAGATGAATTAGAAGATACAAAAATGAAACAATTTTTAAAAACTAGGAAAAAATATTGATAACAATTACCTGATTTATTTAAATGGATGAATTTTATAATTAAAAAATAATGATAGAAATTCCAAAAGAAATAATGATAGATATGACCACATAAAAATATAAATAAACAAAATTAGGTTGAGAGAATATAAATACAACAAAAGTAATGAAATATTATGCCATTTAGCACACAGAAAAACTCGAAATCTAATATGTACAAGTATGTTCATTGTAGCATTGTCTGTAACAGCGAAAATTAGAAGCAACATAAAAGTCCATCAGCAAGGGAATGGTTAAATAAATTATTTTCAAACTATGAAATGTAACAGTATTTTTCAAAGGATGAGGTATTTTTAAATGTACTGACTTGGAAAGATTCCCATGATATATAGTTAAGGGGGAAAAAGCAAGTTGTACTATAACATATTATGTATTTTTATCTCATTCTCTTTTTTTTAAGAAAATAGATACTAAATGGATTGTTGTTATTCAGTCGCTAAGTCATGTCTGATTCTGTGTGACCCCATGGTCTAGCCCACCAGGCTCCTCTGTCCGTGAGATTTCCCAGGAAAGAACACTGGAGTGACTTGCCATTTCCATCTCCAGGGGATCTTCCCAACTGAGGGATCAAACTTGTCCTGCATTGGTAGGCAGATTCTTTACTGCTGAGCCACCAGGGAAGCCCAGGTAGATGGACAGATAAATGGAAAAAACATCCAGAAGGAGTACCCATCTGTTAATTATAGTTGTGTTGAAGGAGTTTGACTAGAAAAACAGAAGGTCTGACCTTTTCATTCTATATTCTCCTCATTAGCACACTTTTTAAAGACTATGTATTAGTTTTGTTATACAAAATAATTAAATGGATGAAACAAACAAAATTATATACTCTCAATAGGAAAAAGGCAGGTGATATGAAAGGTTATTCACAGAAGAGATCATCCATATTGCTGTGCTTTTTTAACTTCTTCCCCATTTCCTAAATTCAAAGAATCCTAATTTTAAACAATGACAGATCATTTTTCACTTATCAAGTTAGCAATTATTTTAAGAAGAATAAAATCAAGTGATAATAATGCTATCAGAACTATGAATTGTCATGTTACATATTCCACATTATCATGGCTTAAGATAAGAAAACCCATAACTTTATGATCTAGTGTGAATTCTCAAAGTGTGGTCCCCAGACCAATTATATCCTCTCAAGGAACTTGTGACTAATGTAATATTCTCAAGTCCCTCCCCAGAGTTGCTGAACCAGAAGTCTGAAGGTGAAGTTCAGTGATTTGTGATACAACCTAGTTTCCAAATTATTCTCATGGATGGTAAAGTTTCAGAACCATTGATCTAATTGTTACATTTCTACTACTGCAGAGTTTCTCAACAGCAGCAGTATTGACATTTTGGGCTGGATAAATTGTTTGGGGAGACTGACTTATGCATCATACAATGTTTAGCACCATCCTTCGCCTCTGACTCACTAGATGCCATAGCAACTCACCTTCTCCACTCCACCCAGTCATGACAATCTTTGATGTCTCCAGACATTGCAAATGCCTCATGGGAGATGTGGGGGTAGGGAGTTGCCCCTATTTGGAAAGAACTACCTAAAGAAATACTCCAAAATTGTGGAGAATGAGTACACACACAAAAAAGGTTTTTTTAATATGTTAATTACATTTATACTAAGAAATCATAGAGTACAAACCATTCTGTTTCATATAAGATAGTGAGTAAAAGCTATGGTAAAGAATCTGCCTGCCAATGCAGGTAGATGTAAGAGACACAGGTTCGATCCCTGGGTTGGGAAGATCTCCTGGATAAGGTCCCAGCCACCCACTCCAGTATTCTTGCCTGGAGAACTCTTGCCAGAGGAGCCTGGCAGGCTGCCATCCATAGGGTAACACAAAGTCGGACATGACTTAAGCGACTTAGCATGCACACACATATATAAGACATAGGGTTTCCCAGGTGGCATTAGCAGTAAAGAACCCGCCTGCCAATGCAGGAGACGCTGGAGACACAGGTCTGATCCCTGGGTTAGGAAAATACCCTGGAGAAGGGAATGGCTACCTACTCCAGTATTCTTGTCTGGAGAATCCCACAAACAGAGGAGCCTGGCAGGCTACAGTTCATGGGGTCACAAAGAGTCGGACACGATTGAGTGACTAACTCACAATACACATACAAGACATGAGAACTGCTCATGACAGAAGTGAAAAATGTTGGCCACAAAATTATATAGGAAGTATTTTCTTGAATGTGTATGTAAATAAATTATTTATACATGTATACTGAATGCTGTCAGTGTCATTCTCCTGCTCAAAACCCAAGGATGAACACCTGTTCACTGTTAGAATTAAGTCCTAAGTCCTGCCCACAGCATCTCCTATCTTATCTGTCTCACTCCCCAGGCTTCAGCAATACTACCCTCTTCTCTATTCCTAGAACCACCCAGCACAACCTCACAACTGGGGCTTTCTACCTACTTTTCCCTGCCTGGAATTTTCCTTCCTGTGGTGTGTGCACATAAGCTGCTCTCTGCTCAATTGTCCCTTCCTTAGAAAGAACTTCTGAGTACCTTGTCTGCTACGTGAGGCACTTTCCACCTCTCTCTGCACAACAAAATAATCTGGGGACTCTGTTAGCTTCAGCCAGCCAGGCTCTACTCATTCTTAGCAAAGAAGACTCTCTGGGGATGGATTCTAGGCCGTTAAGAACTTTTAAGAGGCTCCGAGGGTCAGTAAAGAACCACCGCTTCTCTTAGTTTTTCTTGAAGTACCTCTGTGCCGAAATCACTTTGTATATTAATTAGTGGATTGTTTCTTGTCTGGGTCCCCCACTAGATTACAAGCTGCATATGGGCAGGAACTTTGTCTATTTTACTCACTGCATCATCCCCAACATCCAGAACAGCATTAGGCACCTAGCAAGTGTTGAGTAATAGCAGGTCTATTGAATAATAAATTTTAATGAATGAAAAATGATTACCTTGAGTTACTGTTACAGTTACTGGTGTGTTTTTTTTTCTTTATGATACTTTTCTTAACTTCTCCAATTCTAATAGAATGTATTACTAATCAGAGCAAGAGACATTACAGCTGAATTTTAATTCTGCCTTTGAAAAGCATGGTATATTTGAAGCACAGTGATTAGCATGTAATGGGTATTCAGCAAATAGTAACCACTGTTAGTGTTCCTTTTTGATATTATCTGCTATGTAAGGGCTTTGGCTATGATATCCCATTTCATATATGTTGTTGTCACCTTACAGAATACATACTACAACCAGAAATAAGCCATTTTGAAGTCTATGGGCTAGTCATTTTTTTCAGTCATTCCTCATCTCATAGTTCTGAGTATTGCTTTAGAGATACATTAGATCTCCTTGTAATGGCCAATCAATATAAATATGAAACAAGTGAATAATTGAAAATGTTTCAATCTTTTGCAATGAAATCAATGCAAAGAGGGTGCTCAATAAATGTAGAGATTAAGGCCATGTTAGCTGTTAACGTGTAACTACCATATAAAGTACCTTTTCCACAATGTACTTGGAAAGAATTATATACATATAGCTTCAAAGATAATTTAAAAGCAAAAATGTCAGAACATAGCAGTAATTCTCTTTTAGGAGGATAATTCTTTGCTTACTTTGGCAAACAATAATAATAGGATATTTAAGTATAAAATTGAAGATTTTACAATTAGTTTAAGCCAGTTGATGTGTAAATTTACATATAAAAATGACAGTCACCAGTGAATGACCACTTTGAAATATATTAGTTTTAAATGCAAATAACATTTGTGAATGTTCATCTTCTTTTGTAATATTTGAAAATTTTTCTAACATACAGCCCTGACTTTAAGGGGAAAAGTAGACTTTCTGCTAAGGCCCCAGTCTTAAAAAAAAAAAAAAAAAAGGCCAATGTAGACATGGCAGTATATTTTGTGCAGATTGAGAGTAGGCAAGCATATGGTTAGCATGGATCCCCCCCAAAGTAGTTATAGCACATAGGAAGCATAAATTGAGCACAGTGAAAATTTATTCTATTTTTAGCAGCTTCTCCTCACTGAAGTGGTCAAAGTCACAATTAACATTTCACATACAGTGGATGAGCTGTATTATACAAGCCAGGTGTGACCTGATGGCAAAAGTACATTTAACACCACACTTTCTCCATTAGAGTTAAACCATCCTAAAGTTATGTGTGTCAGAAAATCACAGTAATCCAGAGATAAAGAAGGGAATACTTATAATACACCTCCAATAACTTGAGGCTCGTCCTGCAGGCAATTATGTGGCTTTCGACTTCCTTTGCAAGTCACTATGATAACAGCAAAGCACAAACTTAAAAGGAAGTTTGCATCCTTATATCTCTTCGTAGCTGGACTACTATTAAATGCTTCGGTCTTCTTAATTCAGCATTAATTTTGAGTTTTATAGTAAATCTTTCTTTCAGTTTGAATCATTTGGCTATGATTTTCAGCAACTAAGAAATTTCTTTGAGTTAGCGATTCAGCGCACTTTTGGAAAAAACTTACCCAGCATAAGTCTGTGAGGATTTTTTTGTCTGGGGCCCAACATCTGTAGCTCTGGATTATAGATTGTTTCTAAAATAATCTAAAATTGATGAATCATTGCTCCTTCCATTGGGGCCTGACAAAAAGTAGCTCTGGCATTTCTTCTCTTTGTGCTGTAAACTGTACATCAGAAAAATGAATTCTTACCTACTTTAAGATTTTATAAACTTGAATTTTACTTAGTGGTTAAAGAGTTTCTTTTACAAAGAATATATATCAAGTGTTATTTTGTGAACAAATTCATAAAACCATAATTATTCTTGTCAAGATATTTTAAACTTAGCAGTATTCATAATAGCCTTTTTCCAAAGAGTTGCAGTTTAAGATGTTTTTCCTGTTAGTGAAGCATTCACAGGCACTAATGTTTGAACTCCTCACATTGCTTCGAATCAGGTATCTTCACTATAAGGATTTCTTGGGAGTAAACTAATGGTGAGTGAACAAACATCAGAAGAATTTCCAGATATTGATCTAAATATTTTTACACCTTTTCACCGTCCATCCATTTGCTGTATAGTAATCTCTCAACCATGTCACTGCTCTCACCTTTCTCATTCAGATGTGGTCTTTTTGCCTTTGACCTTTGTTTTGTCCTCAAAGAGCTTCCCAGCTGGTGCAAGTGGTAAGGAACCTACCTGCCAATGCAGCTAGACGTTAGAGATGTGGATTCAGTCCCTGGGTTGAGAGTGGGGCTGCTGTGCCCCACTCCAGTATTCTTGTCCTAAAAGGGAGTTCCTTTCATTTCTTTGCTGAAAACAGGTTAAATGGTAGCTCAAAATTTACAACACTGTCATGAAGTTTAAGGCCACATGAAATCTAAGCCAGAGGGGTGAAACTTGCCAAAAGTGACCACAATCTGATCTCTTTGAGTTCGCTGCTACGGAGGTCTAAAGCCTGAGTGGCAGAGGAGATTCAAACCCAGGATATTTCAGACTTAGTAGATCCTCAGCAAAGCACACTAGAGTAACATGTCTCAATATACGCTCCTCCTTGTCACTCAAGAAAGAGTACCCACAATATTCAAGTAAGTTAGGGAACACGTTAAGTTACACAAAGATGAATAGGGTTAGTTTTCTGCAGGACTTGTCAGAGCCTGTATTATGCTATTGTGCATTGTAAATTTCCAAGAAGGAAAAATGGCATATAATTTTCTGCAAACTTATCTTACTCCAGACTGCTATTTTTGTGAAGTGTGTCACAGAGATGGTGTTTGCAGAACTCACTTTAGTGAAAGCTGTCCTGGAAGTACTGCCAAACCCATGGTAAAAATGTATTTGGTTTCTGAATCAGATCCTCCCCTCCAATAATACAGCTTAACTGCATTTTAAGCTACTGGAAGTATAACTTACTGTTTTTGAGAGTTTTCCATCTTAGATACTAGATTGCATTTTTTTTCCATTCCAGGCTTTCATTTTTTCACTAGCCTGTATTTCTCCTCTACATATGTTTTACTAGTTGAAGCCTTCAGAAATAATGGCACTTGCAATGCACAGCTAGTCCCCACAGCGAGAGAGGAAAGTATTAGATCCATTGATTTGAGGTTAAAAAAAAAGCAGAGATTTGAAGAATTTTGTAGGATAGTATTCTAGCTGTATTTTGAAATTGTGGTTGACTACTTATGTTCTCCTAAATCAACCACTTAACTGCTTAACAATCTATTGAGGTAGAGAGTAGGTAGGTTCGCATTTAAATAGTGAAGTCTGTAACAGCATGAATACATTTTCCAAACACCCCCAGTTTGGGAGGCTTCTTTGCTAGATATATCTATCACCACCTCTACTATAAAGGGGTTTAATCTAATGTAAATGTTGATATGAGAATATTTTTGCCTATCTACGTGAATCGTATAGTTCAGTAGTTGGTGATTTCCACCCACAGAGTCTTCACCCTCAGCATCTTTTCTAACCTAAAGATTGATTGATTTCTCAATATACGAACTATTGATTGGTTGATATTCAGAACATAAATTGCCAATGAAATACACACATACACACACAAGCATACATTTTGTAACAGAGAGTAGGCAAGATAGTATGAATTCTATATAATATACATCCACATTTTCTTAACCTTTCTTAACTACATTTGATTTCTCTAAATGTTATTGTAAGTTACTTAATTTTCCCAAACTTAAGAGAAAATTCCAAACTGCTAGGAATATTTAACCTGCAGTAATGCAAGTATAACAAGAATGCAGAACTATATATTATTTGGTAAAATCTACTTGTAACCGGATTACTTGAAAGCACCCATGAGTTAAAACTGTTTTTATTAAAATCACATGGAAAGTGTGCATAGAAATGAATACAAATGACACAGGTTGAGATGGAATGAATGTTCTGCATTTACACATAGAGAAGAGCACAAAATGAACACTTGACAAAGGGCAAATTTAGGAAGCTGATGAACTGGCAGAAATCCATTTTAGGAGTCCCTCCCATGATCCACCGGCCAAGAAAGAGAAACCTTTGCCTGAGGGGGGCCTCTGACAGCCATTCTGCCTCCTACTCTTCACTGCACTGAAGCTCAGCCTTGGTTTCTTCTCTGGATTGGGTCTTGCTCTGGATTCTCAGACCAGGACTTTCGCTGAGTGGGAAAAATACAAAGAACACGGGGAAATTTTATAAATAATCTAGTCCCATTTCTGCATCCTTTTACTCTCCCCACAGATCGAGTCCCACCAGCTGTATCTTTCAGGTTGGGCTGAGTTACCCCTCCAGTCACCCCAGTTCCTCCAGACACCATAGACCTCTTCCAGTTTCTACCTCCAGAAGCTCCTGACAGCCATGATTGTCCCCTCCAGTAATCTGCTCTTGGACCTCCCTTGATTTCTAGCCTCACCTTGAGGGTGTGTGTTCTCTCGCTCAATCATGTCCAATTCTTTGCATCCCTTTGGACTGTCACCCACCAGGCTCCTCTGTAGTTAGAGACAATTTTGGCTCCCAGCTACCCCAAATCTCACTGTTCCTGTTTTGACTGAAATTATAGCCATTATTAACTAGGAAACTGTATCTCTGTCTATCTGTCTTTATATCCTTCCTTTCCCTTTTCAGTCTCCCTGGATTCCTGGACCTCTTCTACTCTGTTGACCCTATATCAGTCATTCACCCTCATACTTGAATAGTCTCTTACTTTTAATCCTACCATCTTCATGCTCTATGACCTCTGAGCCCTGTTCTCTGCTAAATAACTATCATCATCTTAGAACTTCGGTACCAATGGGTAATGTTGTGAAAGCAACTTTTACCTAATAGTTACTCAGTTAATTGATCAGTTATGTTATCTGTTTCCATATTTGTTTAAGAAATTTATTGTTACTGTGGCAGAGTCAATGAAGGAGTTAGTATCCAAAAAAAGATACTACTTTTATTTTTTTTTATTGGAGTATAGTTGCTTTACAATGTTGTGTTAGTTTCTGCTGTACAACAAAGTGAATCAGCTATATGTGTACATATATCCTCTCCCCTTGGGCCTTCTTCCCACCTCCACACCCATCCCACCCATCTAGATCATTATAGAGCACTGAACAAGAAGGTATTACTTTAAATCCAAGAGAGAAAAATCTTTTTTCCTTCTCAATGAATCTTACTAGTGATTTTTGTAATGAAGAGGTCTGGGAGAAGCTCAAGAGAGACTTTAAGCCAAGGTAAATAGGTGTGTTAAAGGGAAGCGTAGCCCCACTCCATCTTTCCCTCCTCCAGGTTAGGAGAATGTTTTAAAATCATTCTACAGACTTTTGGTAAATGTAGTAGCAAGTGGTGCAGTTTCTATATTCCAAAGGAAACTTTTAACTTGATGTCTCCGATAACACACCAATACTTTAAAATATGAGAATCCCTTCCAGAAATGTAGTCATGCCAACATTAGTCACAGGTATGAAGACTTTTCATATAAAGAAGAAGAAAAGTGAAAATGGGAGGCAGAATATCCTGAATATTTAGTCCAAGTTTAAGAGTCATTTTGCCCACAATGAATCCATTGTAACCAGACTGTCAATCACAATGCTACAGTGTGGAATAAAAATCCAGACCCTCTTATGGAAGGATCTATAACCATGTGGAGAATGGCAGAGAGACAAGTCAGCCAATTACTAAGCATAGGAGCCATAACACACACCAGGGTAGTGATGTTTCCATGGGCGCTGCAGCCTGCCTGCCTGGGTTTGAGCCTCAGTTGTGTGTGACATCGGGCACTTCACCACTCTTGGCTTCAGTTTTCTTATCTGTAAAAAGGGCTTAATAATAGAATTGGATGTGAGTTTGAGCAAACTCCAGAAAATAGTGAAGGACAGGGAAGCCTGGCGTACTGCAGTCCATGGGAACACAAAGATTTGGACACGTCTGAGAAACTAAACAACAACAACCTCATGGGATTGTTATGAGGCTCAAATGAGACAATAAAATTGCTTAGAATAAAATCAATGATACTTCCCTTTTTAAACCTAAGTAATAAGTAAAATAAAATTGCTTAGAATAATTCATATTATTGATATTGATCAAATCAAGGACATCTTGCTGATCAGGAATTTGTGCTATGGGAAGTCTCAAATTGAAGATGTTGGCCCTTCTCAGCGTCTTTCAGGAGAGTGAAGGCAGGGCCTTTTTCACAGAAATGGAACTTCAGAGATGGAGGTTTGTGGAGGGGTGGAAAGAGGACAAGTCTTCTTTCCTCTTGCCTCCCTGTGTGGAGACTAGGTCGGTCCACACAGACCAGACACAGAGTCCTCTAGAGGACAACCAGTGCTCCAATGGGCTCTGAGAACAGAGACCCAACTCCTATGTAGTAGTGTGCCTTTGCCCCACTTTATTCTCGGTGCTCAGATTTCCCTTGGGTTGGGGTGTCTGGAAGAATGCAGAGTTCAGTATTTGTTAGTACCCTTTCCTTCCATATGCTTTCCCTTTTTTCCTTACATCACTAAATCCCCACTCTCCCTAATTTTAATATAAAACCAAGGAGGCTTCAATTGTGAGAATAAGCATTGTTTTGTTTTATTTTAAAGCCGCCATGTAGAAGATGGGGCTTTAATTTCTTTTTAAGAGTCCCATGTTGATTCAGGCAAGGCACTACCATTAATAAAAACACATCCTAATGTTTCATTGGTATTGCAGCTCTCCACAGTCCTCATGCAAGCAAACATTTCTTTTCCTGTGCAAATGCTACAAGCTTATATATTTTATTGAGTAAAAGAGGTGGGGATACTTGTTATACACCTAAATGTTCATCACTTTGCCAACAAAGGTCCGTATAGTCAAAGCTATGGTTTTTCCGGTAGTAGTACAGATGTGAGAGCTGGATCATAAAGAAGGCTGAGCACTGAAGAATCGATGCTTTCAAACTGTGGTGCTGGAGAAGACTCTTGAGAGTCCCTTGGACAGCAAGGAGATCAAACCAGTCAACCCTAAAGGAAATCAACCCTGAGGAACTGATATTGAAGCTGAAGCTCCAATACTTTGGCCACCTGAGGCGAAGAGCCAACTCATTGGAAAAGACCCTGATGCTGGGAAAGACAGAGAACAGGAAGAGAAGGGGACAATAGAGGATGAGATGGTTGGATGGCATCACCAACTCAATGAACATGAGTTTGAGCAAACTCTGGAAGAAGGACAGGGAAGCCTGGCATGCTGCAGTTCATAGGGTTGCAAAGAGTCGGACATGACTTAGCAACTGAAAAACAACAACACTTTCTACAAAACAGAGTACAAATAGCATTTTTTAGGAATACCTTACTCACACTAATCACTAAGAATTTAATTATTTTTTCAGCTCTTGTTTCTACTCATAAATTATGCCTCTATTTTTTGCATCTTTGGCTTCTTACATGTGCTATGCCTGTCTCACCTGTTCCCTCCATTGACTCTAGCCACTTCAAAGGTTGAATCTTGTTAACTGTCTGCAGTAATTGTTGTAATTTATTCATTCCACACTTATTGAGCACCCACAATGGCTAGGTACTATGAGGATAGAATCCTTCCCTTGAAAGTCATAGGTTCTATATCCACACAATAAAGCATAAAGGGTAGATTAAATAATGTTATGGTAGGTGTTTTTCTGAAATCTAAAATTGTTTTTGCTTGTGTCACATTCTCTGTTTTGCCAAAGCCAATCACTGCCCTTACTTTCCTTCTTTAAGTTGAAATTTAAGAAAGAAAAATAATTCAAGAACACAGAACTTTACAATTCAAAAACAGTCACAATTTTATTTAAACTCCAATGGGTCTTTTTGCTTTCTCTCTCTCCATAGGATAGTGGCCAAAGCATCCCAGAACCTCATGTCCACACAAAGCTTAGGGATTGTGTTTGGACCCACCCTTCTGCGAGCTGAAAATGAGACGGGGAACATGGCGGTGCACATGGTGTACCAGAACCAGATCGCCGAGCTCATGTTGAGCGAGTACGATAAGATCTTCAGCTGACTGACAGACAAGACGAGTTACTGAGTGTGTTCACATCTGTCTCGATGCCTAATATTTTTACATTTCTGTAAACATATTTCTGAAATATTTTTTTCCTTTCAAGCGACAGATGCCTCATTTTGTGAAAACTTAATGATGATTTTATGTTTAAGTTCCAAACATTTGAATAAAATAGTTGACAATATTTGCCTATATGTCTTCTACATTAACCCCTTCACTGCTATGCCTTCCAGCACTTTTAAGCATACATTATGGATGCTCCATGCTGTAAAATAGTGTGCAGAGGACACAGCATATCCAAAAATAGCCTTAATGAGACTCCTGGGCATTGCACATGTGCTTGTGTATGTGCAGATATGTCTCAAAGATAGAAAGCCAGATGTTCACACAGCTCCCACATCCACGGTGCTGCCTGAAGAAGGAGAGGCTTCCCTCACCGCTGTTGAATGTCTTCCTTTTGGCAATGGCGCCAGTAAGTCGGCATATGCCCAAGAACACAAGTGACCACAATAAATGCTGAAATGTGGTTTCATCGAGTGGGACGTATACAAATACCACAAAGCCAAGGAAAGTCACACGAGACAGAACCCCATGATCTAAAGTCACCAGTAGCAGTGAGCTGACAGACTTGCCAGCTTCAAGCTCTTCTTTTATTCCACGTTGTGCTTCTGTCTTTCGGGAAAATGTGGAGACGTGAAATGAGTCTCTGGCATTCAGGTCTTCATTTCCATGGCATTCCGTATTCTCAATGAGGTCTCCTCCAAGACTTTCATTACTTCCTAATTACTTTTGAAGCGGGAAGGACTAGGTTTAGTAGTCCCAGTGTTAAAATCTTATCCCTTCCTGTGTCCATATTTAAAGTAATTCTGGGAGCAAGAGCCAGAGAGAAGCAGCACTCAGAGCCAAAGAGAAGAGGCGTTACCTGCTCGGAGCAGGGACCCACGGCCCCCCTGCCTCTGGTGCCTTCCAGATTTATAATCTTCAAAAGCAGCAGCTTCCTGATCTCCAATCTGATGGGGTTTAGCCTGATTTAAACCCCAGCTGTGTCCTGCGCCTGCTAAGGGCATTTAATCAGAGACTAGGTTTCCTCTCTGGGAGAAGACCATTCCAAGGTGCTGAGCCAAAGTGCCCTTCTGACTTATACACACTAAAGGTATAAAAAGAGTTACACCAAAAGGTCATTAGATCTCATAACATCTCAGAGACAGCACCGGTGTTCCTATCAACTGTTCCAAGTTTAAAAGCCAAGATTGTAGGTATACTGGGTTGCCTCACTAAGGGGTTCGATTTTATAAAAACTGACCAACATTTTCCATCTTGAAGACCTTAAAAGATGGTGAGCATTTCTTAAGCACCTTATCTGATCCAGGTACAAGTTTAGACTCTACTGATCAAATACAAAGTAAGGCAAATATTAATACACTCAGCAGTTTCACAGCCCAGTAAGGGAGACAGTTCGATACCAGATTAGGAATTCAGCCATCTTGGTAACCACATCACCCCAGGCTTCAGTACCTCTACAGCTGCCAAGTCGCTCCAGCCGTGTCCGACTCTGTGCAACCCCATAGACAGCAGCCCACCAGGCTCTGCCGTCCCTGGGATTCTCCAGGCAAGAATATTGGAGTGGGCTGTCATTTCCTTCTCCAGCGCATGCAAGGGAAAAGTGAAAGTGAAGTCGCTCAGTCGTGTCTGACTCTTAGCAACCCCATGAACTGTAGCCTACCAGGCTCCTCCGTCCGTGGGATTTTCCAGGCAAGAGTACTGGAGTGGGGTGCCATTGCCTTCTCTGATATCTACAGAGAGATGTTCAAAAAGTATATTTTCCAGTTGATTTGATCAAAAAGTATCTTTGAATGAACAGAAGTTAGTACAGAGGTATTAGGAAGTTCAGTAGTTGACAGAGAACCAAAACGCAAATTGTGCCTGGGGGAGACAGGTGAAACTTCACTAGGAAGGTAACCCTTTCAGTCTAATCTTGATCAACTGAATAAAATTAACCCCTCCCCCAATGTAGATGACATACTAGCGAGCAGGAGTGGCATGAGGAGAGTACTGAAAGACCTAACATCTCCAGGGAAAAGTGAGAAGCTCACAGTGATGCACATGCCTAACAATTTTGGAGAACAGAATTGGAGTCAGACATAGGACATAATGGGCATCCCCCATGGCTCAGTGGTAAAGAATCTGCCTGAAGTGCTGGAGCCTCAGGAGATGCAGGTTTGATCCCTGTCGGGAAGATCCCCTATAGGAAGAAATGGCAACCCACTTCAGTATTCTTGCCTGGAGAATCCCATGGACAGAGGAGCCTGGCGGGCTACAGTCCATAGATTCACAAAGAGTCGGATGCGACTGAGCACACAGACATAGGACATAATAAAATATTTAGATTTTATCCTGTAGGCAGCAGAGATCCAATGGAAGCTGTAAAATGAGAAACTTTGTTTCTTAGAATCTCTCTATACTTATCTGGCAGATGAGATACGATGATCACCAAGGTGGTTCTCCCAGGGCAAGGCTCACCCATTGCACTGCGGGTGTGTTGACCTCTGCAATTTCCTCAAATGTGGGAAACTCGACTGCATAATTTGCGGTAGTGGGGGATTGTGTGTGCACTTTCCCCTAAAAAAAAAAAAAAAAAAGAGAATCTCTAAATTCATCACTGGGCAAAAGAAACAAAGTACTTTGAGGACACTGGCATTTCTCATGTTTGTGTTTACCTGTGTATGTGTGTACACCTTTTAACATTTTCCAGGAATGCAAGAGATAATCTTATATTCTCAGAAGCATTTATATATTATGATGAGCAAGTATTTTAAAGAAATTATAACCTTAACAGAACTCCAAAACAGGGCTCCTGGAAAATCAAGCTATTTAGTGTGTCCCATTGCAGCACTCAGGACACAAGAACTTGCCTCTCTTTCTTACTCACGCAAAAAGCTGCTTGGAGATGGTATTTTTTTTCCATCCTATATGTTATGAGTCTGACTTTATTTAGTATGTGACATATGACAGGATCATCATGCCACATCTAGTAACTGAAAGCCATATGATAGTTCTCTCTATCCAATTAGAAAACAAAGGATCCAATTAAGAAAAATTAGAAAAGCTGTTAAAAGGGAACAATCACTTGCCAGTGGTGCTGTCCTTACAGTTTAACACAGCTAGAAATTGACCTGTACTTCTCTTTTCAACATTTATTTTTTGTGAATTATAAGTTAATCACCCTGTCAATTCCTAATTAAAAGGCCCTGCAAAGTTTTTCATCCAAAAAGGACTGTCACTAAGAGTTCTGGGTCAAATTGCTCTGTTGTCAAAAATGAGAAATAAAACCAAAACAATATCAACTCTCTCCTGGCAAATTCAAATCACAATACGAAAAAGCAGCAACACCAACAAAAAAGAAAACTTTCTTCAAACATAATAATCACATATTATTTCCTTAATTAAAATGTATCATCTTAAATTTAGGTGAGTCTTTTTCTTAAACCAAGGGCTGCTTACTAGGGCCAGCCAATAAAGTAAGTGACTTGCAAAGAGCAAACTTAAGGTATTTGGAAGTAGTAACACCAGAGGAGAACTTCCCTGGTGACTCAGAGGGTAAAGATTCTGCCTGCCCCGTAAGAGACTAGGGTTCAATCCCCAAATCGGGAAGATCCCCTGGAGAAGGAAATGCAACCCACTCCAGTATTCGTACCTGGGAAATCCCATAGACAGAGGAGCCTGGCGGGCTGCAATCCATAGAGTCACAAAGATTCGGACACAACTTAGTGACTAAAGAGTAACAACACCTGGGGGAAACTCAGGATGGACCCCTGGACAGAAGGGCTGACTTCTCAGCTCAAGCTGATGTTACTTACGTGAGCACATGGACACCACGCTACCAGACCTTCAGATCTTTCATGAAAAGCCAGAAACTTATGTGAAAATTGATTTTTAAGGGCACATAACAAAACATACCTAAGCTGACTCAGCCCAGGGGCTTCCACTTTTTTTCAACACAGTGTTGTTAAACCTTGTGATGTTGTAAAGCCAGCTCCCCAGAAAAAAAAATGGCAGCATACGAAGCAAACAGTGGGGAAATGTAAATAAGCCAGAGCAGTGGATTAGAGCAGAAAATGAGCAGGATAAGAAATAAGCACTTAGGAGAACATGCTATTTAGGTCCTGAGCAAATTATTTACTTCATCTGTGTCCAGATGTTTCAATTCTTTAAAACAATGTATTTCTTTATTTTATTCTTAGATATGCTGGGTCTTCCTTGCCTCATAGCTTTTTCTCTAGTTGCAGTGAGCAGGGGCTACTCTAGTTGGGCACAGGCTTCTCGTTGCGGCAGATTCTCTTGTTGAGAAGCACAGCCTCTAGGGCAATGAGGGCTTCAGTAGTTGCAGCTCCCAGGCTCTGTAGCACAGGCCCAGTGGTTGCAGTACACAGGCTTAGTTGCTCCTCTGCGTGTGGGATCTTCCCAGATCAGGGGTCAAACCCGTGTCTCCTGCCTTGGCAGGTGGATTCTTTGCCACTGAGCCACCAGGAAAGACCTCAATTTCTCAATTTATAAATTAGAATTGTACTTACCTTATCTCGCTTCTTAAGATTGTCTAATGGAATTATGTAAAGGATATTAAAACAGGTAATACACCATGGAATTAGAAGGTGTCCCTCCTGGAGACAGATGATGTATTTCCAGCTTATTGAGTAACAATTAACAATATGATCTTCTGAAAATGATGAGAAGAAAAGTTGGGACCAGACTCCAAAAAGCCTTGGATGGCATAAACAAGAGGTTTTATATTAAGTCCATAGTCAATTTTGAGACCCTGAAAGTTAAGCAGCAAAGTGACTTTAGCAGAGCTATAAAGGTTTTCCTAGCAACTTTATGCAGTAGACCTTGGAGCTGGAAGAAATTATAGGTACCACTGACAGAAGATAACTGCCATAGTACTATTAACACAGATCTGAATTCAGACAGTGGCAAATGCTATGGAAATCAACATTAAGGAGTATCATCTAACTGCATTTCTGAGTTTCACCTACCACCTCTGAATTATGACTGCTCCATGCAAAGAGTCCTGGGACATAGGGCTCTCATAGCAGGCCCCTTTCCATTGGAATTTTTCTGGGCCTGGGGTAGGGGTGATACTGATATCCTGACAATGATTTGACATTTGACAGTAATGTCTTAAGATATTTGGACCAAATTATACCCAAGTCAGAGGAACATGCGTGCGACCATCTTCTGCCTCAAGTATGATCTCCAGAGAATCACCAGGTCGTTTCTATCTCACCTGCTCTGCTTTCTCCCTCCCTTATCTCCAGGTGATGCTGCCTCCCTGGTCACCCAGAGGACCACCAAGAGAAACTCATCCTGGAATGACTGGTTTTTGATTAGCTAACATGTCTTGAGTGCTTGTTAAGGAAATGCACTGTATAAATATAGTTGTATTTTATCTTCATAACCCTATGGAAGGAGGTACAATTATTGTTTCTGATTTATACTTGAGAGAACTGAGGGGGAAAATAATGAAGTTACCAAAATTCATGAAGTTAGTGTCAAGTTAGTATTTGAATCTAAATTAGTATGGCTTCAGAGGCCCCTGCCTTAACCACTATACCATAGGGTCACTCAGAGAAAAAAAAATGATGAATGTAAACAAATAAACACCCTAAATATTTACACCCCAGACGTGTGTACCTGGTAACTCCCTTGCTAAAACACCTGATGAGAGTTTCACTTTCATACTAATTTCCATGAAAGAACAAGAGGGATATTATGTATTTCCCCAAATACAGAGTACTTTTGTTGTTATGAGTAGATGGCTAAATCTCATTTTTGTTATTGCTATTATAATTTTAATATTCATGTATCATTTCATTTTCCTACATTGTACTGACCATGTCACTACATTATGGAAAGGAGGGCATGGAAGCCTCTTAGCCCACATTTTTGAAAGTACTTTGCATGGCTTCTACTCTACATTACACTATATTATCCTGTGCTGGATTGTATTTGTCAATGTTCTGTTATCATCCATCATATCATACTACCTAATATTGTATTGAAATTAAATCTGACCCTTTAGGAGTCCTGTGCAACATTAAAAAAAAAAATGGGTCCTCAACAGTCTTCCTCTTAGATATAATTGAAAAAGAGGCAGGCATCAAAACATGCCGCCGGAGAGCGATCCTGAATCATCCAAATGATGAGCATACAGTGAACATCTTGCACCAAAAAGATGACAATTTTCTGTAGCAGTGTTGTCAAAATGAAAATGTCTAGCTGTCTTGGTGAGAGACCTGGCAGGAAGATACACACACACACACACACACACACACACACACACACACAAACACACACATCCCTTGTAGACTCATCCAGCTGATTTTTGCTATCTTATGCTTGAAGTGAAGACTTCAGGGTCTACGATATTCTTAAGCCATCAGCTGGATTCTACAGAAGGCTCCTCACTGAATTAGGAGAGTGTCAGGAAAGCAGTGAGGGAGAGAGGTAACACTATGCCCAGAGTTGGTGCTCCATGTACACTTGTTGGATGAGTGAACCAAGACAAGCACCCAGAGCATAAGCAACATTAAATACAACTATGATCCGCCACTGTGTTTCTTATCAGCTAGTCATCACAAGTTAAATGTAGTCCCAACTCACTAGTGTCTGTACTGACTCTTAGTCCCACTTCTAAGGGACCCATCAAACAGACACGCCTTCAGCTGCCTCTCTTGAAGTCTAAGGGGACAAGAAATACTTCTTTCCAAAAGCACAGCAGCAGAGGGTCAATGCACTTTCTCACCTGACTCATGCAAGTCTACTGTGTATGCAAATTCTGCTTTGGATCTGGAAAAGTCCTGTTTTGGATCTGGAAAAGTCCAGGCATCTGGAATACCCAGCCCCATCTTCCACTCACCTTCTCTGCTCTGCCAAATATAGGGTTTATGTGTCAGATAAATGCTAGAGAGCACTGACTTTTTGACCCATGTATGAAAATCTCAAAAGCCAAGAAATCTGGCAACTACAAAGCATCGGCCTGAAAAATCCACACTTTCCTCTGGCACCATTTAAGCTGACAAGCTTATTTGAGACAGGCACACTCACATTTGAAGAGCAGGACTTGTGCTAACCATTCTCACATCACTAGCAAAGTGTGTTCTGAGTCCATATTGCACAGCATGCTTGAAGAAGTGTGGATTTTTCCACATCATTTGGTGACATTTTGCACAGTTTCATTTCTGCTCTGTATTGCTAGACCCTATCTTTTTTTCCCTCACAAATATTCCACTAATGGAATTCCCTTCAGTATTCAGATTCTTTCGTCTGCTTCAGCATCTATTTGTACTGCGGATGCACAAATTTGTCATGATGTGCCCCTCAGTCAAAGCCAAGCCTCCTTGATTGAAAGGAAAATGATAGAGGTGCTCCGATACTGAGGAGAGAGTCAGGGGACCACAGGCCAGCCTATGAGGCAATGAAGAGATGCGTTAGAATTACAGGGAGGGGTCAATGAGAAAGACTCCAGGGAACGATGGTCTAGCTGGAGGTGTCCCTTCCTAATGCCTCCTCCCAAGTCCAGGTGAAAGGCGGCTTTTAAGTGGGAGGGGGTGAAGAAGACAATTGAAACCAAAATTGTTTTGAGCTCACCATTTTTCTAGCTATCAGTTCTGAGGTCACAGTCACTAAAACTGGAAACTTAAAAATGACTTCAAAAAGGCAAACGCTAACTAGATTTCACAGTGGATTTCATTTTACTTGGCTTTACAAAAAGAATGCAGGTATTAAATAGACTGTTTCCTGTATACAATAAGGTTAATTAGTAGTGAGGGATGGAAAATCAGTGTAGACATAACTCTTTTCGACAGGTATCAAAAATAATCCCCTGATCCCTACAGACCCCAGCTGCATTGAAAGAGGAGCAATATAAAAGATTCTTTAAGCACAAAATTTGCAAACATTCTCCAGGTGTCCGCAGCACCCGCGCAATAGGCCCTGAGCCCCTGTGCATGGGCTGCTCCGCAAGCCCTTCCGCTGCAGTAACTTAAAGGCACAGCTACTCACGCTGAATTTTGAGGCACAGCATAAAGGCTCTCCTTACAAAGCGGCTGGGATCGTAGGCGGAGACAGGAGAACAAAAAGAAGAATATATTGCGGCCTGAATGGGACTTCCCTAAGCTCCTTATCAATAAGGTTAATAAGGGTCTATGCAATTTACTGATCACTAAGATGGAACAAGCCTCCTTGCGCTCCAAATCTCCACATTGGCGCTGGCTTTTAATACTTTTCACAGCCAATCACATAAAAGCCCCTTTGCCCCGCACCCCAGAGAATAAACTCTGGTTCACCATCCTGGCCTGCATAAAATCGTTGGTCCGTTATTACACTTCTACCTGCCCTAGTTAAGCAGATTAACAGTTATTTCCTAGAATTCGATCAATGAGGTTCTTTGTAATTGAAGCTGGAGTACTCAGATATTTCTTTTTTAAAAAATGCTTTTCTGAAAAAGGAATTTCTTTTTTCTCTGGTTTAATTTTGTTATCCTCAATCGTATGCATGATACAAAAAAAAATTCCAAATTTCTATCTCCTCTATAAAATACATGTCATATCAAAAAGGTGACAAGAGGGGGGAAAAGTAATTAGTGAGTTCACAGAGTTCAGTAGAAAAGTTAAAATGGAGTAACACATTACTTTTTATGTTAAGATTTCACAAGACAAATCTTGCCTGTGTTTTAATTGCATGTGACCCTGGCAGTCCTACTCTGAAATGAAGTGCCGTAAAATTAAAGATGACAGACGCTCAAAACAAGTCTTGTGATCTTGATTAGACTACAAAGACCACACTCTCTCTCTGCTGCAACTCAGATATCATGGACTGTTTTATTTGGGGAATTGCTTCATTAATGCCTTCTTTGACTAGACATGTTTATTATTAAAAAAAAAAATACTGAATATGGTGATATCTTGCATAACTAAATAATTCCCTAAAAGCAAGTTATAAATGAAGAATGTTTAAATACCCCTAAAACCTAATTTTTATAGATAATTACACATGAATATATATATGTGTGTGTGTGTGTGTGTGTATGGATGTGGGTGAGTAGAAGTAGATGTATATATTATATATCCATCTTTGATATGTGTATTACCTATTCTAACCTAAGATTCTCTATTATAGCCTGAGAAGCGGAGCAGTTAATCTGTCATATTTCCTTATATGTTCCCAGGTCAATCAAATGTGCAGAACTATACATTATCCTGTAAAAACCATTTCTGAGAAACTCTATCAGAATTTTAAACTTTCTGAGCTTTGTCTAAGTAGAGGCTCGGATTTGACCCACACCTATATTTCAAAATGATCACCAGATCATTCAACCTAAATTACATAAGCCATCAAATAGATGCTTTTACACCTCACTTCTTCCTAGTTCAACAAAAGCAGGAAATTCAGGGGCAAGTCCTCACGGCATTAGACTCTGTCAGCCCTGTGTGTCCCCTCAGGCCAGCTCAAGTCCTGCTTTTGTCTCAAGTCCTCTGGGTCAGGGCTTCATCCTTACTATGAGGAGGTCGGATTAGTGTTCGTCTCTAGGACTGCCTACCTTCTAAATCTCTATGATTCTCTTTGTCCGATTTTAAGAACACTATTTTAAATTCATATATTTTGTATTAGGAAACAAAAGGATTTATGCTGGTTATATGGGTGTTCTATCAACAGGGATATATAGATTCAGCCTAGAATCAAAGATTGGTTTCTAGAGTTCGTCTTTTTTATTGTGCATCTGTAATTCCAGAAAAGTCTCTCTACACATTCTGCTTCCATTTCTTTCAATTTGAAATACATATTGCAATTTCTCTCCTACCTAATATCAGGGCTACTATGAGAATAAAATATGATAACATATATTAAACACTCTTTTAAAAATATGTGAAACAAGGCTTCCTAATCAGTAGTATTTTTAGTATAATTATTCAATCGGTGGTCTTCAGTGTACACAAAAGGCTTTTTCACTTGAAAGCCAAATAGTCCTTTAACTTATAATAATGTGTTTTCAAACAGCCTATATACTTGCCTTTAAAATGAAGTCTGTGTCCCTGTAGAATTTCTCAAGACTAAGGTCAAAAACCATCAGGTATGGGATATGTTGTGTCTCTCACATGAGAGATTTAATTCACCAGAAGAAGGAGGGATTACAAACATTGGAGAGCATTTATTAGAATCCAGTTGAGCGTAGTGTTGAGAAGTTGTGCTCCACTAAGAGAACTGGAGTTATACTCCCTGTCTCTCTCCAACCTGCCTCTGTCTCTGTTTATGTGTTTCTCTGCCTCTCTTTGTTTTCTTCTATCTCTGTGCTTCTCCTCTGTCTCTCTCTCTTCCTGCTCCTCACTCTCACACTCAGGGCAGGCTTCTTAACCTAAAATGCATGGTTCCCGGGATCCCTGGGCTGCAACCGATACTTGAACTCTCAGAACTTTCAGGCTAGACTGTGTGCATTTCACTCCACTTAAAGTCTGAAGTTTTCCTTATATTTTCAGTGAAGTCTGTGATTTGGATTTACTGTTCTAGATTCGCTTTCCAGCATAATAATACTATTATCTTATATCTGAATTAAACTACGAGTGGGTCAAGTCAGATCCTAAGGTCTACCAGGCTCTGAGTAGTCTCCGTGGGTTTCTGTCTGATTGCCTGACAGGACAGGACAGGCTGGTCCAAAAAGTGAAATATAGATCCAACAAAATCAGTTAGTACACACTGAAAGATGATGATGCAATCCTTAGAGGATCTCCTATTTACAATTGTTGAAACTAGTAAATAGAAACACCCATGAAATTAGGATACTTTGCCTGTTAGTCAATGAAAGATATTTAGGATTTTAAGATAAATCCAGTAGTAACACAAATAGTCCATTCTCACAATGCCCACTTTTAAACTGTGCCAGACACATGTCCTATGCCTGCATGGTACTTCTACACATTAGCCGCCACAAACCAAAGGGAATGTCATTGCTTTTAATAGGATTACATAGAACCCAGTCACAAACAGGAAGACTAGCTTTAGTCAGAGTAACTGGCCAGTAATTTGGATGTTTAACTAAATGATTGGCTGCCAAATTGACAGGTCATCCACACTGAACTAGCCACTATTCCATGAATTTTCATGACCGGGATCACAATGGTTCATTTGTATGTGTGAAATTCTGCTGTGAAGCTGGCTTTTGAACTGGCTAGCTCAGCCAAAGATGTTTCCCAGTGCCATTCATTAGTACCCTAGAAATACCATCACATGGGGGTAGCGTAGATCTTCCCAAATGCTGCTATTAGAACACCATCTACACCTACAACCACTAATCAACATAACAACTGGGATGTAAGGAATACAGGGGGAAAGTGGATTATTGGAAAACTAAAATTAACACCAAAATGAGCATTTAGATAGAGAAATAAAAGTTTTAGAGAAGCAATAGAAGTTTAGGGTTTGCCCAGGACAATTACCAAGAGCAACTCCCTACCCAGCAAGCATTCAGTGACTATTGAGACATCATTGTTATGATTATTAACAAGTAGCTGTTAACCACCTATTACAATACAATGGGGCAGACAGGAAACCGATAAACACAAGCCCCAGGAAATACAAATATTTCCCATAAAGGATTTATGATCTAATTACGGGCTTCCCTTGTGGCTCAGCTGGTAAATAATCCACCTGCAATGCGGGAGACCCGGGTTCGATCCCTGGGTTGGGAAGATCCCCTGGAGAAGGAAAAGGCTACCCAATTCAGTATTCTGGCCTGGAGAATTCCATGGACTGTATAGTCCATGGGGTCCCAAAGAGTCAGACACAACTGAGCAACTTTCACTTTCAATTCACTTTCACTATAGGTGAAAAAACATGAGGCCAAAAAGTAGAAATTATAGTAACCTACATTTATTACTGACTTACCATGAACCAGTTATCTTGCAACAAAACTGTGATATAGCAGTATTTTGATGAATATGTCAAAGATGAGGAAATATAATGTAAATATTATCAATTCCTAATGGAGAAGAGCTAGGAAGTGGTTTTGAACTAGGTATCTCTACCTTTAGAACAAATATTCTTATTTCCTCCACATTAAAAAGGTTAAGAAGTCCAAAATAAATATATTTATTGCCCTGGTAACTCAGATGGTAAAGAATCTGCTTGCGATGCAATGCGGGAGACTTGGGTTCAATCCTCGGGTTGGGAAGATCCCCTGGAGAAGGATATGGCAACCCACTCCAGTATTCTTTCCAGGAGAATCGCCATGGACAGAGAAGCCTGATGGGCTACAGTCCATGTGGTCTCAAAGAGTCAGAGGTGACTGAGCAACGAACGCTTTGACTTTCACTTTCATAATAGACAAACAATATATCTACTAATATAAAATTGAATAACTAAGCAAAGGAATATTTACATAATGAGGTATTTTGAAGACATTTACAATCTATGAGGGGACTTCCCTAGTGGTCCAGTGGTGAAGGATCTGCCTTGCAATGCAGAGGCTGCAGATTCAATCCCTGGTCAGGGAGCTAAGATCCCACGTGCCATGGAGCAATTAAGACCTGACACTGCCAAATAATTAATTAATTAAAAATAAAATTTATGTGTTTAAATACTATTGACCAGAGAAATTCTGCTAACAGAATAGATCAAGCTATGAAATCATAGGTACAGT
Source organism: Okapia johnstoni (assembly GCA_024291935.2). Classification (NCBI taxonomy): domain Eukaryota; kingdom Metazoa; phylum Chordata; class Mammalia; order Artiodactyla; family Giraffidae; genus Okapia; species Okapia johnstoni. The sequence goes on along the minus strand of CM044319.1, from coordinate 29,117,900 downwards.
GTGATACCATTGTTGTTATATATCCTGTAATGTGTATGTACACACACAGCAGAATATTAGCAATGCTTATCTTTGAGTTGGGAGATTATCAGTAATTAATTTTCTCCCATTGTGCCTGGCACATCCCCAAGTTTTTGCTTTGAGCATTTGTTACTTTCATAATTAGAAAAAGACCAAATACAATAAATATGTATAAGTGGTAACCTAAGACTCTGTGTAGTAATTGGTACAAACAATAAGATGTGAGGACTTTCAAATGACATCATATTGGAAATCAGGGAGGCTCCAGGATGCCAATGGCTCTGAAAGGAAGGCAGGTGAGGAAAAATGAAGGCCTCAAGGCAAGGTTGCAACATAAGTAAAGACCCAAAGGCAGAAATTGTGAAGTTGCCTTTGGGGAATGAGACTACTGTTTGCCTACAATGGAGAGTTCTAACAGAGGAGGGTTCAGAGCAAAAATTGACTTTACATCTTTTATGGATCTTGTTCTAAAAGGTGGAACTAAGTAAAACTTGGATGCCTTTATGTGATAACATTTGTAGGACACAAAAGCATAGAGCACCAGACGTGTCCTTTGGCTTAGAAACCCGGTTAGCAAGCCAGCTTCACAGTGGAATTTCACACATGAGAAGATAGGTAAGGGCCAAATTGGGGAATCCCTGAAACGCAAAGCAAGCAAGTTGGACTTTATCCTGAAGGCAGTGGGGAAACTCTGAAGTTTGAAGCAGGGGGGTAATGAGAGCAAAAACGTTTTAGTAAAATTAATCTGACAGCACAGGGTAAGTGGATTGGAAGGGAAACAATGACATGTCTCTTGTCATATGCTTCTTCATGTTGATATATTTTTCCTGTGAGGATTCTTTCTCAGTTAGGATTATAAACTCTTTGAGAAGAAAATCCATGTCATAGATTCCTTTGTATCTCTAGCATTCCTGAGGATAAAGGAGGCATTAAACAGTGGATAAATTTTCCAGCTTTGGCTTCAGAGAGTCCTCTGTGGAACTCCCAGCTTCTGAAAGGAGTATCCTTGACCTCTCTTAGCTTCAGTGTGGTCTTGTAAAATGGGGACAGTAACACCCACTTTGTAGGACTGTGGTAAGGATGAAATGAGACAATGAGATTTTGTGTGCAAAGCCCTTGATCAAAAGTGTGCTCTCCTTGATAACTCTTGTTCTAGCAATCACTGTTATGCCTAAAAAAAGTTACCAGGACAACTTTACGGATGAAGAAAATTATGTTGATGTTTGAGTACGACTCTCTATCTTAGACACTGAGTGGAAGAATGTGAGCCAAATATAACTGAGAAGCCAGTTATCCTATAGGCAATGTTGGACACTAGAAAGATTTGAAGGGCAAAGACTGACCCAGTGAAATGGAGACATACAGAGGCCAGCAGGATCTCTGTTCGTAAGCCAGAGTAAATCTGGAGCAAGTTAAAGAGAGAGAGCTGGCTGGTCTGGGCTTTTAGTGTGCTGTGTGTGCTCACTCGTGTCTGACTTTCTGCGACCCCATGGACTGTAGCCTGCCAGGCCTCTGTCCATGGCATTTTCTAAGCAAGAGTACTGGAATGGGTTTCCATTTCCTACTCTGGGGGATCTTCCTGACCCAGGGATTGAACCCGCATTTCTTGCATCTCCTATATTGGCAGGCGGATTCTTTACCACTCTGCCACTTACTGTAATAATAAGTGATGTCTGTGGGAAGCATGGGCCACCCACAAGAATAAACAATGATGTCTGGCAGCAGCTCATCCAAAGAAATCTTCCCATTTCTGCTAACTAAAATTATCACAGTGTAACCTTCTTTCACTGGAGCAGGGCATGGAAACCCACTCCAGTATTCTTGCCTGGAGAATCCCGTGGACAGAAAAGCCTGGCGTGCTACAGTCCATGGGGTCACAAAGAGCTGGACATGACTGAGGTGACTTAGCACAGCACGGCACACCCTTCCTTCACAGAGTCTCCTCCTTGCAGTTAGAACAGGCAGACATCTCAATGGCTGAGATGAAAATGTCCTGAGCTTGTGGAGACATGACAGATTCTCGGTCTTGGACAGAAAGTGCACAAGATGACTCTGGGGCTGCTGGTTCTGCTGTAAGACAAGCAAGCCACCAGAGACAGTGTGATTGTGCCCAAAAGATGCAAGAGCCAATCTGAAGAGATTCTCACTGACCTAAGATGGGATAACTTGGGCATCAAAATATATAATAACTGCAATGGATTTATAGATAACAAATATACTTTTCAAAAATCAAATAATAATCAAGTAAAATAAGAAACAAAAATTCACTGCTCTCCAAAACAAGACATACCTAGAAAATAGAACAGTATTTTAAAATTGATGTATAAAGGAAGAAAATCAGGTATTCTGACTCTTATATGAGTAGTATTTCAGGACAACCAAATAGCTGATGAGAAAAAAAAAAATTCACAGGTAAATTGTAGCTAAGAATGTAGAAGAAAAATTTTATACATACTCTAAAGTAGATAGAGAGTATAATAAAGCTCCAAGTAGTCATTGCCTAAATTTAAGGACCAACTTTTTTCTAATCTTTTCTGCTACTTTTTTCCCTTGAGTATTATCAAGCAAATTCCAGACAGCATCTCATTTCAACTGTATTTTTTTTTAAATAAAAACAGATACCTGAAAAGCTACTGTTACACAATTACTGCATCCAGAAATTATGCTGAAAGTAAAATGAAACTATGTCAGATAGAAATGACTTTTCATTAATTATCTTACCTAACCATCAGTCAATTCACAGAACACTTAAGTATAAAAGATAAATCAGTTTTTATGAGCAAGACTGGGGGAGGGATTACCATGACTGACCACTACTCTTAAATGCACTTGATACCCAAAACAATAGAAACTGCCAGAAATTATTTCAATATACCAAAGTTAATAGGCTCTAGTGTATTTTAATTTACTTAACAATAGAGAAGAGCTTTATTTACCTTTCTAAGTAAATCTGAGGCCTGATAATATCCATGCTATTCCCACCACGAAGTAACCATCAAGTATATCTATGAAGGAATAAAAAAGAAAGGCCACAGAGAAGATGTATATAATCCCCCAAATTTTCCGTCCTGTGATCTAATCTCTCCTTTCCATTTAGATTATTTATTTAAAACTTCTACAAGCAAATCCCTCCCCCAGATGAGCACAAAAATGACTTACAGTACTGCCATCTATATCCATGAAATTGATTTTTTGTTATCTTTTAAAATCTTCAAAATCCTAAGGAAGGCTTCAAAAGAGCCTGTAGTATTACAGTCACTGTTTCTATCACTGTTATTCTGGCCTATATCCATATATATATGGTTTAAAGGCTGATATTCCAAGGAATTGAACAAAATGACCGCTCAGCTGTAAACGGAAGAAAACAGCCACCTATATATGTTCATGTAAAGTGTTATTTTCCATTTATTCAAGCTGATAATTTCTATACCTTAACTTAAAATGTTTTTTCTCTTTCTTATATTTTTCAGTTTCATGGCTACAAGTTAAAAAGAAATCACACCCTTCTTTCTTGCCCTCATTATCTCTAACCTATGCTCTTTATCTGCTTTCATTACAAAAACCTCTATTCCCAATCAGCAGTGCAAGACAAAATACATTCTTCCAGAAAAAAGCATGGTCATGTATTTCTCAGTGTCCTGATATGATCCAACACGATGATCTGAATCACAGAATTGTTAACACACAAACTGAGATAAAGCACCAACGTACCTGCTCTGAGACACATAGAAAGATCTTTTTTCCCTGTTTTTTTTTTGTTGTTATGTCGTTTTGCCTGAAACTCACATAGAGTTATCATGGGGGTGAGGGGAGGCAAATGAGACAACCCTTTTAAGTTAGGAAGTTTTGGATTGACACGTGTACACTTCTATATTTAAAACTGATAATCAACAAAGATCTACTCTACAGCACAGGGAACTCTGCTTGATATTATATAACAATCTAGTTGGAAAAAGAATTTGAAAAAAAACAGATATGTATATGCATAAAACTGAATCACTTTGCTATGTACCTGAAATTAACACAATATTGTTAATCAGCTCTACTCCAATATAAAATAAAAAGTTTTTAAAAGTTAAATAAAATATGAGAATAGAAGGAAAAAATGAAAATGTGCTACCTGCAACAGAGAAGATATTGCCCATTTTATATTAATGGGTGCAGTTGCCTGGATTTGCTTTTCTCATCAGGAAGCAATAAGGCTGATTCATCTTTAAGGGAACATTGGTGAGTGGGAACTGGTACCTAGGTTGGGTACTGGAAGGTGGTGGCTCCAGCACCCCCAGATAAAGATGGAAAAGTCAGTGGTGGGGTGTGTGAGTGAGATGAAGGACAGGGTCCCACATGGGGGATGGATGTCAAAACATGTCACTCACTCAAGAAATTTATAGGCAGAAACACTGCTCTAGCTACGTAGAATGACAAAATAATAATAGTAAATAGATTCTGAGAAAACAAATCTTGTTTGTTTCACAAGGCTCAGCCTTGACTAGCTCAAATCCAAAATTTTATGAGTACAGTTCTTAATAGTGTTTATTTATTCCTTCAGATTTCCCCCTTTCATTTGATATCTTTTGCCAAACTCTCTTAAGACATACATATACGCTCCCCCATGTATATATATATACATATATACCTGTATTACAGATACACAAATACACACATGTATAGGTGGTGTGTGTAACTAAAATAAAATTTCGACTCTGTTTTTACCCTGTTTTTCATCCATGAAATTCCTGTTTTTAGCAGAGATGGTGGCTACTAAATAATATGACTCTCCTTCTCATCTCTTAAGGATGAAGCCCAGCTCAGTTTAAATATGTCCTTCATGAAAGGGATAGATTATTGACCAAGTGCATGAATGAAAGGAGGGCAGCTTTTAAATCTGAAGCAAAACTTGGAAACTCTAGAACTTAAAGAGGTATTTTTGGTCAAAAAGAAATAGGTAAAGTTGTAGAAGGGAAAAACCCCAGTTTTGGGTCAGATAAATTTATCTCTGACCTCTATCTCCATCGTCTGTTCTCCTGGCTGCACGCTCTGGCACAAGTCATCTCCAAGTTTTAGTCTTCTCGCCTATAAAACAGGAGTGATAATATCCACCTCAGTGAGTTGCTGTGAGCATTGATGAGATACTGTACAAAGAGTCCCTAACATGTAGTACGTCCTCAATAAACGACATTTGTTATTTTTGCCACTCTTACGTCAGGAGGAAGAGAGCCGACCCTGGAGGAACAGAGGAGAGATATTTGAGTCAGTGCACAGATGTTTTCTGTCCTATTTCCACATTCCACACCACTTCAGTCTGACCCCAAAACACAGACGCCAGCCAGAAGGAAGCCCACCCAAGAATCATAAAGATAGATGCCAAATTGAATTAGTTAACCCCTGATTTAAATACAAGGACATTATATTTTGTGAATCGATTCCTTAAGTACCCCACAGATCACAGGTATAGAAAGCCCTTAACTAAGTTTATTTTTTAATGTTGAAAGTACAGTAGTATAAAGAAAATATAATAAACAAGCATCAACCCACTCAACTGCGGAATGTTAGCACTTTGTCAAATTTGCCTCAGACTTTTTAAATAAAAGGCATGAAACTTTGCAGATAAAACTGAAGTCTTTTTTGTTCCCTGCCGGAGTCCCATTCCTTTCCTATCTCAGAAGTAGCAATGATAATGAATATGGAATGGCTCTGTCCTGAAAGTCAGTGTTTTCTACTTTTACCAAGTAAGTTGCACATGTAAACAAGAGGTGCCTTATGGAGGTTTACATTTTTATACATGGATACACTATGTATTATTCTGAAACTTTTTTACTTTCATTTCGTTTTTAAGAGTTAGGCCTTCTGATTATAGATGTAGTTGACTTATTCAAATGCTATGTAGACATTATTTTTTTAACCAAGGCAATTCTCCTTGAAGAAGGAAAAATTAAACCCAATACTTTTTATCAGAGTCATCAAGATATATGTTTACCTTCCCAGAATTACTTTCTCTCTCGCAGGCATGTCTCCTTGTACTTATGAATTGCTGATGAGTATTACTAATTATTCTTTCATTCAATCTATATTTATTGTGAAACTTGCATGGGAAAGGCACTATTTTAGGTGGTGAGAATACAGAAGAGATGAAATCAAACATGAGTCTCACCCTCAAGTAGCTTATTGTCTGCTAGAAGAGACAGACAACACACCATTATTCAAATAATAAGCAAAATAACCTCAGCTTATAGTAAATTCTCTCAAAACATGAAAGGAATCATATTATGAGAGTGAGAGGAGTGTGGTAAGATATCTGCTTCAATTAGCTTGGTATAAGAGGCTTTCTGAGTAGTGGTTACAGTTGAATGGAAATTTCAGGAACAAACAAGAAAGAGGTATATGTGATGAGAGCAGGGATGAGCATTCCAGGCAACAACAACAACAAAATGCATCAGTGAGCTCTCTCACTCTGTTTAAGACACAGAAAAGAGAGCAATACTATGGGAATATAGTGAAACAGGGAGTATTATGTGCTGCTGCTGCTGCTAAGTCGCTTCAGTCGTGTCCGACTCTGTGCGACCCCATAGACAGCAGCCCACCGGGCTCCGCCGTCCCCGGGATTCTCCGGGCAAGAATACTGGAGTGGGTTGCCATTTCCTTCTCCAATGCATGAAAGTGAAAAGTGAAAGTGAAGTCACTCGGTCGTGTCCGACTCTTAGCGACCCCATGGACTGCTGCCTACCAGGCTCCTCCGTCCATGGGATTTTCCAGGCAGGAGTACTGGAGTGGGGTGCCATTGCCTTCTCCGACTATTATGTGATGATGATGCAAAAAGGAAGGATGGAGTCCTGCGAGGAATTATAAGGAGTTCAGGTTTTCATCTAAGTGCTACTGGCAGCCTGCAGTCATAATAAAGGGAGCTACATGATCTGATTTAAGGGTTTAACTGATCTCTGTAGATTCTGGGTAGAAAATAGATTATAAGTGTGTAAGAATGGGAGCAAGATGACCAATCAAGACACTGTCTCAGTAGACCAAGAAGAGATAATCACAGTGTGGACAAAGATGGTGGCAGTGGAGACAGAGAAAAGACAAAGAGATTTGAAGTATCTTCGGGGGATGTAATAAAAAAAAAATGCATTGGTAGAGTGACACTAGAAGATGAAGGTGAGGGAGGAATCAAGGAGAATTCCCAGGTCTAAGGTGCTAGGTATCGATGCCATTTATTGAAACGAAGATGGCTGGGAAAGAAAATTGTTCAGTCGAGGAAATGTCAAGACTTCTCTCTTAAATACATTTAGTTTGAGATGACTAGATGCTAATATATACCCAAGTAGACATCTTGAGTAGTCAGTAAGCATTCAAACCTCATGGGAGAAGTCAATACCAGAGATATAAGCATGTAGGCATCATTTAAAACCATAGGACTAGAGGAAGTTACTTATGGAAAGCAGGCAAATGAAGATGAAACAGTACAGGATGGGTCCTGGGAGGACTCCAATATTTAGAGAAGTAGTAAGAAAAAAAAGGACTCCTTGAAAAAAGACTGAGCATAAGTAAGCAAAAAGGTAAGAATCAGTCATGTCCTACTTTTAGAGGCCCCATGGACTATACAGTGCATGGAATTCTCCAGGCCAGAATACTGGAGTGGATAGCCTTTCCCTTCTCCACGGATCTTCCCAACCCAAGAAATGAAATGGGGTTTCCTGCATTGCAGGCAGATTCTTTACCAGCTGAGCTATCAGGGAAGCCCAATACTTAGAGAGGGAGTAAGAAAAAAGAACTCACTGAACGAAAAACTGAGAATGAATAACCAAAAAGGTAAAAAGAACCCCAGGGGAATCTGTTATCAAGGAAACTAAAGAAGGATGTATTTCATGACAAGGGTATCTTTAATGGCATGGAGGAGAATGAGGCCGGATTAAAGAGCATAGAGAGTGAATAGGAGGTGAAAACATGGACAAATAGAGCATAAATAATTTTTAGAGAAATGATGCTTTGCAGGGTGGCAGAGACATGAAGCACTAGAAGGGACTGGGTGGTCACCAGAGGTTTCTGATAATGTGAGAGAAGAAATTGGTGATGCAGAGAGAGGAGAACTGCAAAAATTAGATCTTTAAGAAGGTAGCAGAGGAATGCATATATACAGATACATTTATATGTGTGTGTATACACATATGTATGTGTATATCACATTATATATTTTTCTTCATGTTAAAAATAAGATGGATATATGTAGAGTTGAGCTTCTATGTTAGGTGATGGGAATTTAAGGGAATTTAAGGGAGTATATGTGTGATTTCTTCAGTTTCTTTTTCAGGGGCTGTAAGGGTCATCACTGAGAATGAGGGATTGTGGAGAGCATGTAGGATATTCTAGTTGAGAAGAAATGAAGGAAAATATTTTCAAGAAAGCACAAAAGCACAAAAAGGAGTCTTTAGGGAAATCTCACTGTTGAGTATAAGTTCATTCATTCACTTCTCTATCTCTTACTGAGAGCGGAGTGGGTATTCCATAAAAAAAACTGTGTTGAGGAGGAAAAAAAATAAGTAAATGAATGAATGAATAGGCCAGGAGAAGAGAAGATGAACATTGGGTTATATCAGGGTTGATTTTGCCACACTAGTGTGATGGGGAAGTGTAAGCAGTGTGGTTGCAAAGCAGTGAGTACAATAATGAAATTTATATCTAGCATGCATCTAACCTGGGTAAACATTTTTTTTAAATGATGATTTCTTTGGCCAGGGAATTGATGTTTTGAAGGGAAAAAATGCTTCTGTCAATGTAATATGTCAAATGAGCTAAAACATAGGAGATATGGGCAGAAGGCTAACTAAATTAAGGTTTTGGAGATGATGCAGGTGCTGGTGATGGAAAGGTCATGGAGGAATCCACTGATGAAATCAAGTGAGAAAATTATTATTAGGAGCAAGAAAATCTAGGAACTATGAGACCAAAGTGGGGAAAGGATCATCTGTGTGGTTATTAAAAGTTTGAAAATTATTACAGGAGAGAGAGGGGAGAAAGCAGACAGTGGGGCAGGAGTGGCAGAGAACCAGAAGTATCAGATGGTACAAGCAGAGAGCTTATTCTTCACTGCATGACCTTCCAGAAATCTGGAGAGCAACAGTCTAAAGATGTCAGTGGAGGGCAAGCAGAACATACTCCCTCCTCTTGGCCTTGAGTTGGGTGAAAGTAGAAGGGAAAAGTCTCTAACTGAAAGAATAGCAAGGGAAGTGTCCTCAAGGAAACCAGGGTTTGGTTAAGGCAAGGAGGAAAAGAGCATATTAAGAGGAAAGACTGTCAGTTTAGGGAACATTACTGTCACTTCTTTGGAGCTCAGGACATCCAGTGCAAGCGTATGGAGGAGGGGCAAATAACTCTTAGATCAGAGGTGAGCAGAACTGAATAATAGGTCGTCAACGGGAATTTGCTGTATGACTCAAGGAACCCAAACCAGAGCTCTGTAACAACCTAGAGGGGTGGAATGGAGAGGGAAGTCTGTGGGAGGTTCAAGAGGGAGGGGAAATATGTATACCTGTGGCTGATTCATGTTGATATTTGACAGAAACAAACACAATACCGTAAAGCAATTATCCTTCAGTTTAAAATAAATAAAATTTTTTTAAAAGAAAAAAAAAACTTGGACTGCTGGTGGATAGAGCCTCCTGGATGGCAGTGAATAGGGATTGGAGGTCAATGGGATTAATCCTGATTGTCTCTTGGAAGAACCGGAAGAAGCTTTGAGCCTAAATTCTTATCAGGTTTATTTCACACCTTCTTTCTCCTCAAACCTTCACTCCCTTCTCATTCTCAGCTGATGATCTCATATCACTGAGAAAATAATCATAAGAGAACTACCATCTCTTTTCATTTGCAACTCTTTTCCTATACACCACCCTCTCCTCTTCTTAAAATCTGATAAGTTTGCATAGATGCATTCAGAAACAGAAGAGATATTCCTCATAGAAAAGTTAATTCTTGGAGGTAAGGAAACACTGATCAGAATACATAGATTAAAATGGAAAGAATGTTTAGGAAAACAGGCAAAATTTTTTACTAGAATATCTGTTAATCAAAAAAAAAAAACAACATATATATGTGCATTAGCTCCAGGACTGCACCTGTTTGTGTGTTCCATCAAAGGACAGTTCAGAGTAAGTCTACATCGTATTACTCAGGTTGAGTTCTGGGGCATACTGACAACTATGTGAGTAAGCTTAACCTCCAGAAAGCTAGAATAACAATAATATCAATAATCTCAAAACACAAGCCAGACTATCTCTATATGCTTTCTGTGACTTACTCCTGAATATTTGCATTACTTAAATTCTCTCATTTAGAATTTTAGAAGACTGAGCCAGAACCCATCTAAAGTGGTTCCCCAAGTTTGGTTC
>CM044319.1:28965000-29102500 GCA_024291935.2 Okapia johnstoni | reverse complement strand
GTTGCAAAGAGTTGGACACGACTGAAGCGATTTAACACACGCATGGCAAACTCACACCTTCCATCAGTGTAGACAGTTCAGCCCAAACCTGCTATCAGCTCAAACACAGATGATGGCAAGTTAATCATGCTGCCTTTATGAACAAAGAAGAGCACATCTATTTTCATAATATCATTTTATATTTCCAATATGAACATCTCAGTAGTCTTTAATCAAGTCGTAATTTCTGAGTTTATTCCAGTCTCAGGAGCCTCAGTACTGTGCTTCGGGGTAGAAAGAGAAGGACTGGGATATAATATGCTGGAGGACACCGGCAGCAAACATGCTCTGGGTACCCCCAGCTCCTTGATTCCCTCTCTTCCTACCTCTTCCTCTTCCCCAAAGATTGGGTTAGTGGCTTGGGTAACCTTCTGTTTCCCAATTTCCCTAACAATATTTTATCAGGAGCTTGATACTCATTTTACTAATTGCTAATTAACCAAGACCAATCCCTTAAGAATCCTTGACAATGTAAGTAAAAAAAAAAAAAAAAAAAAAAAAAAACTTCACTTCCTCTTCTTGTACAGTGTGGAACAAATGCCTTATGCCTGACTTCAATGTTGAGCTGAAGGTTATACATAAGAAATGTGTATAACTCAGATGTCACGATGGCTCTGGAGTACTAAGGGAACAATTAAGAGTCCCTATTAAGAGTCCACGGCCTACTGAAAATTTCAGAACCTCTCTCTGGCATACAAAAGTGCTAACAATAGCTGAATTAAAGGTTATGTTCTATCTAACCACAAGCTTTCAACAAATTATTGCAGAAATAAAGAACTACCAGTTAGATACAAAACTTAAATAAACAAAACAGATATTCACCTAGTTTAGTTTCTTTTCCAAGAGGATAAGGGAACATTATTAAAATGTTACCATTTTTATGGACTTAAGGGGGTGAAAAAATGGCTTATATGCAATACACTCAAAATACCCAATCAATAGTAAACCCCAGTTCACTGGTAACATAAATGATGGTCACCAGTTATGAAATAAAAATTGAGTTAAATTAGGGTTGCTTTACAATGTTGTGTTAGTTTCTGCTGTACAGCAAAATGAATCAGTGAATATATACACATATATCCCCTCTTTTTGGATTTCTTTCCATTTAGGTCACCACAAAGTATTGAGTGGAGTTCCCTGTGCTTGCAGTAGTTTCTCATGAGTTATCTGTCTTTATACCCCAATAAAATTTTTTAATTGAATTAAAGTAAACCTCTTAATCGTGAAAGAAGTATTTTTGGGCAGAGCATTGGTGATTTAGGAATTAGATCAACCAAACCACATGGAGTTGCATGATGTTGTTTAGGGTAGGAATTTGATTAAATTATATTGCTCCAAAACAGGGACGTAGGAAGGGAGCCAACAGGGTGAACATGTATTTTGTGAAAGATACAGTTCTAAGCATTGTACATTTATCATCTAATTATATCGTATCAACAAAGTTCTGGGGTATGTATGATTATTTCTTTCTATTATTATTTACAGGTTGAACTTAGAAATGTGGAGGAAATCTACTTTATCCAAAATGATTTTGTTAATCAGGTTCCAGAAGACCTCATCCACAGGACAGTTACATGGCATGAAACCAAAGGGCTATGTTTTGGCTAAGCCCTAACGTATTTTATAGGATGAACAGAAAATACAACATTTGCTTTCTGGATGATACAACACATTTTTAAAGTTCATTTGAGTAGCAAGAAAATACGCTTATGAGTATTTTATATTAACATTACCCATATTAAATGATTTTTCAAATTAAAAATGAATCACTGAATCTGATGGATACTATGACTGTCCTATTAAGAAATCAAAAAAAGCAGATACTGAATCTCCCTCATGCCAAAATTAAAGACACAGAGAGCACAGAGTATATATCTTCCAGAAAGATTGCAGTCATCCTTTCCTTATGATCCATAAAATATTAAAATCAGATAAATAAATATGTACTTAGTCTATCTATATAGTCTGTTTACTAGTTTGAGACACAGAAAAATGTTGGAGTTAGAAACAACCCCAAAATGGAAAGCTCTCAAAATCTTGCTCTCAAGAAGCCTCCTTTATCATCAGGTTTGTTAGAAAAACTAACCCAAGTTTTTCTTTTCTGTTTAGTCATTCTTTGGAGTGCAACCCAAGGGCTAAGACTATTGTTCCACTGAATTACAAGGAACTGAACCCATGAATTACTTAAGTCAGCTTATTTAAATGGTCAAACCTTCTTGAAATTCTTCAACAACTGTGACTGTGCTGGGTCAAATGGAAATCTCTTACAGAAGATTATTTAACAGCAAAGGTTTCAGTCATTTTATACTAATGGTCTTCTTTCTAACCTAAAAAAAAGAGGAACCATTTCTCTAAGCATGGAATCTAGCAAGCAAACACCATGAACTTGCACCGCCAGGGAGAAGATATGATGAACTCCAGCTCAGAATCATATTGAATCAGGTTCAATTCAGGACATAAAATGAAATGAAAAGCCCAAACTAATTAGATTGTAATGAGCAGTTCATATGCCTTATGTCGTTTTATCACGTGCAGTAGGTGCTGTATCCCCACAGTGAATGACTTCAAGCAAGTCATCAGCTTGTACTGTGTTCAAGAATGCTAATCAGAAGGAAAAGGGTCTTTTTATGACATGCTTGAAGAAAACAAGATTGATTGTAGCTTCTTGATCATAGCAGTGCCTGTGGAATGGCTTTATCTCTATTAAACTTCACTTGCATTTCTGGAAAGCATGGAGTGTCCTAATGAGACAGGCAGAAATAAAGGAGTTCATTAGTAGAAAATTGCTAAAGTTGAAATGTCATGTAACAAGTTGGGAGCTGATATTCTGAAGAATGATATTCAGAGTCTGGGTCTGAAAGTCAAATATCAGTCACAGGTACCATTTTGGCTTTTTGGGCCTCTTCTTCCCACGTCTCAACTACCATATAGTAGTTCAGTGAGTTAACAATTCTGAGGCCCAGAAGAACTTTACTTATTTCATTAAATATCTCATAGGGAAAAAAAATCTATGATTGTCACAGGGTTCCAACGTGATTTTCATTGCATAGTCCCATGGCTTGAGGGAACCACATGAAACTAAGCTAAGAGAAACTTACAAAAGTAATTCCATTTTGTGTGTGCAAATCATTTGCCAATTTGCTCTTGATCCATACTCTACCTTTCCCCTGCTCTGCTGTGTATTTCTGGGAACTTTATTTCCTGGTCTGCTCTGCCAACTGGATTTTGGTAGATTTGGCCAAGGGGAGACAATGGCAGAATCCTGGAGGAGTCAGAGTATTCTTTTTTTTTTTCCCGCTCTTATTTCCACCCTTGGCAACAATCCTACCTTCTCTGTGATTCTACTGCATTGAAGCAATCCCTCTTCCCTCCACGCTCACAGATCCAATAGGAAAGTCCCCACCTGGGTTCTAGTTCCCCAGCTATGGTCCTCATCTCTGAACTTTGAAAGAAATGCCTCCTCCTTGTGCCCTTTCAATCTTGGGGTAACAGTAACTTCCTACTATTTCTAATTTCTAGATCACCTTACCAGCTCCTTGACAACACTTTCATCACCTGTGTAACCATCTCACTGTATTAAATTGCCTGTCTTTGAAATACCTAGAATATTTTTTGTTTTCCTGCCTGGACTAAAACAGATCAAATCTTTTTATTTAGAAAATTCCTTCTCAAAAATCATATTTCCTTTGAAACTATCCTCATGAGAAAATAATCAAGGGAAGAATAAAGAGGAAAGAAAATAACTACCAAAAGGAAAAGCTTTACATGAAGCTCTCTATATGACAATTCTCCCACAGTATAGTTGTTTATTTGTGCATCTGCTGGAAAGTGTTTTTAAAATGGTGACAATTCAGGGTCCTTGAACATTTGAATGTCTGCACACTTCTAACCTTCTGCAGATAATCTCTAAATAATTTTTTTACATTCTACTTAACTGTCAGTTAATTTACTACTGAAATTATGTTTTTGTGTTCATATTCAACATTATATCTTTGATATTTTTGATGCAACACATGCTAAATTTCATTTGCGGCGTCTTATTAAAATGAAATAATTGTAAGTAAATTTCAAAGTCAATAATGAAAGGGAGCTAGATTTCATATGATTTGTAAGACAGATTTTGGTTAAGAAAAGAAAGACACTCTCTTCTTTATTTAGCCTGTCTTCTATCAGGAAAGCTTGAGCCAACAAGAGAAATCTTATTTGTGATTTAAAAAGAAGGGAACTGGGTAAATATTTAGCCTATCCCTAATTATCCTTTCTAATAGTGAATATTTACATTTCCACATAGTTGGAATTTTCTCTCAGTGATTTGGCAAGTATAAATTATCCTTGGCCTCCAGACTCCCAGGTTCTATAAGGAGAACATCAACGTTGCATTTTTAAAAGGCTACAGTTTTATTATTAACAATTAATCCTGGTTTTAAACATGAATACTCTGAATTGCTGTAATTGCAGTTACTTTGCATTTACATTTAATAATATTAATGCTGGAGGCCCTTCATTGCTTGCTGATGGCAAGGTTATTATAGCCCTCAAAGCCTATTTTGAAATCCTCTCACCAAAATTCATTTAATACATCAGAAATGCCCAACAGAGGACCATCCTGGAGAATCACCCATGGTTTTTAAGTAGCAAAAATACAGGCATCTCATTTTTAATGTGGAAGGTTGGCGAACCCTCCATGCCTACCAGCAAACAATGACTGCTCTGACTCCATCTTGATAACAGCTTGGTCAGACCCAGCATTAGCCTTTCCCAGCTGAACTTTTTCTCTGCACCTCTCTTCATTCCAGCATATTATGAATGTCCAGATAATGTCTTGAATTTAAACCATGCCTTGCAAAATCAACCTCAGGTGATAGACCTGATCCACAGGGTTTTCCCTGGAGCTAGAAAGATCCAAGAAAGAGAAGAACCACTTCCAGTGAAAGCCTCAGCCTCAAAGAAGCTGAGAGATTTAACCAGCTGTCTTGATGCCTTTCTACTGAAAAGGGGTGAGCACTTTATGTTGCTAGGGTTGCCATCACGAAATACCATAGAGGGGGTGGTTTAAACAACCGAAATTTGTTTTCTCACAACTCTGGGAGCTAGAAAGTCCAAGATAAAATTGACTTCAGGATTGGTTTTTTCAGGGGCCTCTCTCGTTAGCTTGCAGATTGTCCCCTTCTTGCCATATCCTCACACTGTCCTTTATCTGTTCAAGCACACCCTTGGTCTCTCTGTGTTTCCAATTTCCTCTTCTTTAAAGGATGCCAGGTAGATTGGTTTAATTTCCTCTTTAAAGACTCTGTCTCCAAATTCAGTCTTATTCTGAAATAATGGGGATTACAGCTTCCACATATGAATGTGAGGGTAGCAGTGCAGGGAGATGGAACACAGTCCAGCCCATAACAATGAGGCTGGATGAATTTGTCTTCCTTGACCCTACACTCTCTTTTCTGCAAACTTTCCCTCCCTTAGTGGTTCACTCATCCGATATCTTTATTCTTAAAAATCTTTTACTCTTTGGTTCTAGCGAGACTCCATAGAGTAGGAAAAGCTCATGTTACACTGTGATTTAAACAATAACGCAGGCCCATGTATTAACTTTTTCAAGTATATTTGCTTCAAAATAGGGGTTGAGCATTAATTAAAAAAAATAAAATCATATTTGTGAAATGGCATGCACCAGCAATCCAAACTAACTGTGGCATTTTGTGTCTTTTCATGGCCTTTGAAATCACATCACATCTGGAGCCATCTCAATCCACGGCTTGTAGAGTCAGCATTGGTCGTTGTCCTCCTGCACTAACTTCCATCATTATCATTCAAGCCTACCTGACATTTTCTGTATTACGGTACATTTATCGAGTGCCAGTGGGATGCTACATCCAAGGAAGCCGCTAAAAGTTGGTAAGTAGTGCTTGAATACAAATTTCCAACCCAGAACTGCTAGAAATTATGTTTATGATTCAATAAATGTGGTTTTTTGACTATTGCCCAAACTGTGCCCCAGCATGACCTGAGTGGACTAATCCTGCTAGGGGTACTATTTTTGGATGTTATAAATCTAAGCTTCTGGCTATGTCAAGTCATTAAATATCCCATGAAACTTTTCATAACACTAAGGGGTTTTAATCCCCAGCTTCTGGCCAAATTCCAACTGGAATAATTATGTTCTGCTTATTGTACCTAAATTCTCAAGTGGAATTATAAGAGACTCATTATCTTATAGTATCATCTACACAATTAAACTGTAACCTATATAGTATAGTTTTTAACATGGGAGAATACAAGTGTTATATAAATCTATAAGTTGTATTCCCAATCAAACTCAGTTCAGCCACTGCATTTCTTCAGGGTCTTTGAAACAATTTGCATGCTAAATGCAGCTGATAAGTGCTAAATTTTATGTTATCTTAAAAATGTTATGTTATCTTAGAACCCAGGAGTTCACCATAAGAGTCTCTTTTTTAACAGCAGGAAAATCGAGACTCTGCCTGAATTTCATTATTGTTCACGTGATTGTTTGGGAATTCTGTTTCAACTCAGAAACACACAAAATGTTACAGGCAACTTGAATTCATTAGGTTCTTTTGATTGTATGGGAAGTTAAGAAGAATGAAAGCCTGGTCTTCCAATACACCATACCACGTGAGTGAAGTTTCCAGTTTATAGTTAGAGCGGAGAAAGAATACCAATTTTTCAAAGGTCTGGTCACCTAACATTCAACAGATAAACAAAAATTTTTCAATGAAGAGATTCTACAACCTAAAAGGCCTTAGATGGGTCAAGAGTAACGGTGGCTCTTGCCAGAGGAGGGTCCAGCAGGCATCTAGTGCCAAGGTTGAGGGATGGGATGGGGAACCCGAAACACTGGCACCGAGTGAGGGTGGCATGGAGGACACTGAGAGGGAGACTGCTAGCCTTGGCTAGTCTCAGCTTCACAGATAAAAAAAGACGCAACTTGCCCCCATAAAACAGTAACAGGAGGTGCAGTAGAGCCAGGTAAGAAGTGTTTGCCCTCGTTACTGTTCAAGGGACCTGACATCTCTTGGGCAATATAAACAGATGACTAATCTTTTTCAGCTAGAGCAGAGGAAAATTTTCTTTGCAAAGCACCTAGACTTATTCTCTGATTGCAGTTCCTATTTAAATGACTTCCAGAGTTTCATGTATCCAACCAGCTGTCCAGGGAAGACCTGCATCTGCATGTTGTCACCAGTATGGAGCAGCCACCCTGGCACTGTGATAGGGCCTCCAGGGCAAAATGTAATTGTGTCTCTTTGGAATTGTTGGTTTGGCTTTTTTTTTTTTTAATATTTATTTATTTGACTGTGCTGGGCCTCAGTTATGGGATCTTCAGTCTTTGTTGCAGTATGTGGAATCTTTGGGCTTCCCTGGTAGTTCAGCTGATAAAAAATCCATCTGCAATGCAGGAGACCTGGGTTCAATCCCTGGATTGGGAAGATCCCCTGAGCATGGCAACCGACTCCAGTATTCTTGCCTGGAGAATCCTCAGGAACAGAGGAGCCTGGTGGGCTGCAGTCCATGGGGTCACAAAGAGACAAAATGACTGAGTGACAAAGCATGCAAGTGGAATCTTCAATTGCAGTGTGTGGGATCTAGTTTCCTGACCACAGATCAAACTTGGGCCTCCTGCATTGGGAGCATGAAATCTTAACCACTGGACCACCAGAGAAGTCCCTTTTTTAACTCTTACATCAAGGATACAGAACTCATATATCCAACCTGCTTCCCTGGGCCACACGTGGAGCCCTGAGTCTCTCGTTCCATGTACAGGGACAATAGGAAACAAAAATTCTGCAGCCAAGAAATTTAGTTGATTTACAAATATAATTTTCTCCTACTTAATTTTGTTTTATTACTCTCCAAATAACATTCTGACAAGACTAAATTGAACTCCAAATGGAATAGATCTTCAAATATTGATTTCACAGATTTCCTTCTGGTCAACAGGGCAGTAAATAGCATGTCTCACCAATTCAGATGTGAGAGACTGATCCAAGCAAGATAGTTCAGGAAAATCGAGCTACAAATCTTTAAAGAACTGGTATACATTTGGTATTTTATTGTACATTTAATTCCAAAATTTTTCACCCTTTCTCAAGAAACAAACTGGAAAACTATAAAAGCGTATTTGATGAAAATCTAAGAGTTACATTCTCATTTAAGCCGTTTCCACTTTTTCCCCCTCTTCAAATTTTGAAGCACTTCAAGTCTTTAAAACTGTTACATACCCAGAAGGGTTGGCAGAATTAAGACTGGAATAAAATAGGATATGATTTGTAAAATCATCTTCATATATTTGAATAAGGTATGCTTCTCCCTCTCAAACTTATTCTGTAAAATGGCTCTTATAGCAGTTGTTAACACCATAGTGTGAATATGAGGCAATGTGCTATCTCTCTCAGTAATATTTGCATTTTGGATCTCATTTCTAATTGTGGAATGAAATAATCTGTTCCAGATAAAAGAATTTTCAGTGTAAGCCCAGAAATTATTTTTGAGCTCTACTTGATCACCTTTTTTTGGTAGCTTGAAGGGAAGACTCTCAGAAAGTAGTTTTTCTTGAGAGAATATTCTCTTCCTGCCAATTTTGCTTTACAAAACTACATTGTTTTACATTATGTATGTTAATCAATGCACTTGGAGACCGCAGGGAGCTGGAAGGACTTGGAGCTGGAAGGACTTTAAAGTTTATCTAATCCAACCCCCTCATCCAGAGATTTTAAAATAATAAATCTACAGCTGTCTTTAGACTAATGTTTGATGCAAACAACTCACTATTTCATCATGGTCTTCCTCCAGATGAATGTCCATCGACGATATGATTAATAGCTGTCTCTGGTGTATCTGTCTTTATATCTAGACCCGTCTGTTTGTACAGCCCAGAAACATAGCCAGTGAGATAATGCTACAGAACCACCCACATGGATTGAATGCTACAAGTTGTTTTCTCCTGGAAGGTGATAGATTTAAGCAATACATGATCTTGAATCTCATCCTTACCGGCCAGTAGTAAACACATGTGTAACAGCAGTCTGGGGTCAAAGATGAAAATGTGACCCTTGAAAGAGAGCAGTTGACACGCCACACGGGGAAAAGCCCCAGGTCTGAGTTTCATTGACACAGCCTTCTAACCAAGGGGCTCACCAACCACAGATATGTACCAATAGGCACACACACATCTTAAGATGAAATCACTTACCATCATTGGCCCACTTTTCAGCAAATGAATGTTAACACATTATCAAGTTTCCAAACAATTATTCAAATCATTAGAATGTGCCGGTTCTCTCTTCCTTTGTTACTAAAGAGTGTGTTGAGCTGTTGACTGGTGATGTGAGTGTGCCACCTAAGGAGTGGGGTGGAATTTATTCTTATTATTAATAACAGACTTCACGTAGACCCTGGAGTGATCTGCAAGGCTTAACACTCCAAAGCTAGAGATCACAAGTTACCCATGACATGATGGAATTTGTTTTTTAATGAGTGTATTTCATCTTAACTCATGTTGTCATGTGGAGCAATGACTTCACCTAAATGTAGTTAAGCCATAAAAGGTGCCATATTCTCCTACTAAAATATTATTAGCATTTTACTAGGCTCCTGTATCCTATAATAAGAGGCAAAGAAAGAATCCAGATTTCTACAGTTCTCTTTTTCCAGGATAGAAACGAACTTAGCATGCCTTCAAAAAAGACTATAATCGTATGATTATATAACAAAGGTAATTTTGTTCAGGATTTTAAATGAAGAAATTCAGAAAATAAAATGCAAGCGATGTAGAAATGTCTGTGTCTTAAAGAACTTAAAATTGATCTACTTTATTTTACATATATCTTGAGGAAGTACATCTCCAACTCTTAGGATACTGAGTCCCAATTGTGTCATTGTTTTCAATTAACACGCATTTGCCCAAGAGGGACATGTGAAGCAACATAGCACCAATATAGAAGGCAGATGCTCATAGTTTGCCAGAAGCCCACAGCCATCTCCAAACGTCTGTTCCAAAGCAGCTATGAACAGGGCACTGTGTCATTTGAAAGGGGTTGGCCTGCTCTACTACCTTCAGTAAGATTCAAGCCTGTAGAACAGTGACCCAGATCTTCACTGCAATAAATCTTTCCAAAGGGAGCGAGTGAGTGTTAGTTGCTCAGTTGTGTCTTTGCGACCCCATGGACTATAGCCCATCAGGCTCCTCTGTTCATGCAATTCTCCAGGCAAAAATACTGGAGAGGGTAGCCATTCCCTTCTCCAGGGGATCTTCCTGACCCAGGGATTGAATCTGGGTCTTCCGCATTGCAGGCAAACCCTTTACAGTCTGAGCCCCAAGGAAGTTGCCAACTGACCAACCATTCTGGAGGATAATTCCTGTGTTCTAGATCCACTGTGCTCTAGGCCACCTGTAATAACAGGAATCATACTGAATTCCCTGTTACCAGATTGTCTAGAACACAATCTTACATGTACTCAGTGCTTTTTATTATTATTTTTTTATTGATTTATTTTTGGCTGCACTGGGTCTTCATTGCTGGGCACATGCTTTCTTCTTACTGAAGGTTGTGATGAGTGGAGGCTGCTCTTTGTTGTGGTGCTTGGGCTTCTCTTTGTGGAGCATGGGCTCTAGAGCACAGGCTTGGTGGTTGTGGTGCATGGTCTTAGTTGTCCCTTGGCATGTGGAATTTTATGGGACCAGGGATCAAACCTGTGTCCCTGCATTGCAGGCAGATTCTTAACCACTGGACCACTCAGGAAGTCATGCAGTAAGTGCTTAATAAATTTGTTTATTTAAGAATATTGCATGTTTAACAACTTAGTTGACATTATCACAATCTTCATTCACTTTTTTTTAATTATTTTATTTTCTATTTTTTAACTTTACAATATTGTATTTGTTTTGCCATACATTGACATGAATCCACTATGGGTGTACATGTTTTCCCCTTCCAGAACCCCCCTTCCACCTCCCTCCCCATCCCATCCCTCCGGGTCATCCTGGTGCACCAGCCCCAATCACCCTGTATCATGCATTGAACCTGGACTGGCGATTTGTTTCACACATGATAATTTACATGCTTCCATGCCATTTTTATTCCAAATGCACCAAGAGCCCAGTAGTAGCTGATCTCTTGCTACTTAATTTCCTGAGTGTAGAAATTGAGGGAGTCATACAGGAAGCTTAGAAACAAAATGCAGCTCTTTGGAGGCTAGTACTCTCAATTGAGGCTTCCCTGGTGGCTCAGTGGTAAAGAATCCACCTGCCAGTACAAGAAACTCAGGTTTGATCTCTAGGTTGGAAAGACCACCTGGAGGAGGAAATGGTAACCTGCTTCAGCATTCTTACCTAAGAAATCCCATGGACAGAGAAGCCTGGCAGGCAACAGTCCATAGGGTTGCAAAAGTGTTGGACCTGACTTAGCAACTAAACATACACACTTATGCTAAGTCTAGTTAGTGGTTAATTCAATCCATCGTCCATATAAGCTGGGAGAAAGAGAAATTCGAAAGGTAGAAAAAGATGGGACAGAGAAACTTAACAGCATTGGGGGTCTCTTGAATTCATTTGTATCAAAGCAGCTTCATTATTTATATCTATTTGGTATAAGATTATCTCCAGAACCAAAAGGAGTGACTTTTGGAAGAAGCAGAACAATACTACCATGCATTGATTCAGATAACTAAAATCTGACCCCCGATGCGGAATACGCTGGTTAGTTAGTTTGTCATGCACAGTTTTAGCTGAAATTGTCCTGATCATAGTCCCTACATGGGAAATAGCCTTAGGCTATTTTGTGCATAAGAATATTTACTGATACAACCAGTAATGGAAACCATTAGCTAAGAAAAGCCAATCAATTTCTTTCCCCTAAATTTTTTCAAGGAAGTGCATTCAAAGTGTGGTTGCTAGACCTGAAGGATAATGAGTGGGGTCAGGATCAGTGACCATGTTGGATCATGCCCAGAATAGCTAAGCTGAGAAACCCTTTCAAGTAAGAGCCTGTCCTACTTCAAATAGAGGTTTCAATGAAATCAAAATGCCTTGATGAGAAAAATCACTCTCCATAGCTTCCAGTGTTCAATCCCAGAACTATCCAAACTTTTAAAGAAGAAATTCTTTCAGGCAATGAAAGGATAAAGGCATTACAGATGGAAAGAGAAGGACAAGTTTTGAAATCCAGACCAATTAAATATAAAAAAATTAAAACTATTTAGTGTTTTCCTTAAGTGAAAGTGAAAATCGCTCAGTCGTGTCTGACTCTTTGTGACCCCATAGACTATACAGTCCATGGAATTCTCCAGGCCAGAATAGTGGAGTGGGTAGCCTTTCCCTTCTCCAGGGGATCTTCCCAACCCAGGGATTGAACCCAGGTCTCCCACATTGCAGGCAGATTCTTTACCAGCTGAGCCACAAGGGAAGCTCTTAAATGAACACACAAATGGACATAATGTGACGACCACAGTGTATGCCAGCAATAGTGATAGAACCAAAGAGAATTAATATCTAATTGTGCAAAAGTTATTTGGGTGTTTAAATTGCATAAAGACTATGTGTTAGTACACTTCATCCTGCACTATAGTTTACTGAGCAACAACAAACACTTCAGTGCCAATATGCTAGCCAAGAAGAACTGGAATAGAAGCTCAAGCAGACCCCTCTGGCTAAATTGGAGATACTTACAACATCACCAAAATGATGTGCATCTGATTTTGCAGAAGTAACACCAGCACCAAGCACTTACAAATGGGCCAAATTCTCCAAAACTTTTACACAGGGAAAATGTTTAAGGATCAAAATAGAAGATGATGCTTTAAACTAAAAGCAGCCTTGCAAGTAATTACATGCTCACTTGCTCAGGGTGATAAATTACACTTGCCCATGCTTTTTATACTTTTTCTATGACTTATGAGAAGATCACGGGTAATTTTTTTCTTTCCATTGATACTAGCAAAGTTGCAACCAGGCTGTCCATGTCTGTCTGGAATAAAACAACTTTGATTGGAGACAAAACAGGTGGTGAGAGAATGTAGCAGCTAAGATGTTAGACTGAAAAATAAAGAGCAGGTTGGGGTGGGTGGAGAAGAGAATCACTGAAGACCAGTTGATACCACTGAGAGGACAGCTGTGCGAAATAAAACTCAACTGTGATCAAAATTGCAATTGACAACCTGAAGACAAATGGAGGGCCAGGAGACAGACAGTTTGTTGAGAAACCTTGGCACCCAAGAGTTTAGCCAGAGCACTATGCAAAGAAAATAGAATGCAGATGGGGAGAAAGGCAGCAGAAATGTGGTAAGAGTAGGGATTGTAAACATCTAGTCCATCAGGTGGACTTAAAGTCATTGTGCTGGGTATGAGGCTGTGTCTGCTGGACTCACAACCAGTCTCCAGGGAATCAAACATGGTTCCCACAATCCTCAGCATGAACATGACTTTCTCCCACAGTCACACAGCCCATGCCGGTGACCTTCTTTTCACTACCTTCCCACGTAAACTGTTGTCTTACCCAGTCATCCCAGTCCAGAGGTCTTTGGTGGCATATGTTCTTTCATCATGACCATGGATGATACTCTTAACCTCCCAAACAAAGGATCATTTTGGATAGATTACCCAAATATGCATTCTGTTGCTATTTCTCTCACAGTTTACAAGTATTTTTGGAGGAAATAGTCTCTGTCCATTGCTAGGATCACTACCTTAGTCCATACCTTGATTTTGTCTAGCCCTGGACAGGCAAAGCCAGATCTACTGTGTATCATTTTTTACTGTAAATTTATTCCAGTGACTTCACAAGAGTGTTCTTTTTTCCCCTTTTAGAATCTTAAAATTTAAAAAGTTATTTAATTTTAAAAAGTTATTCCTAGCAGATAGCTAGTACAACTTCCTTCTCCTGTAGGAAATCTTCTTCAGTCAGATTCAATCTTATTGTCCACTGTGGAGAAGTTTTACTAGAATGGTCTTTATCATACTGCTTCCCAAATGGTTCTATTTGTTTGTGGTGGGGGCATCTCAGGGGATATTGGACTAGAATGGTATTCATCAGAGGAAGGGCCAGGGTACAGCAAGGCCAGGAGAGACCGCTCAGCACAGTGGCTAAAACCTTGGCAAATCAGGCCGGTTCCCATTTCTGGCTCAGCCACTTTCTAGGTGGTGGGACTTTGGACCCATTTCTTAATCCCTCTAAACCTATTTCCTCATCTGCCAAATGGGGATAATGGTTCCCTTGTGATTAGCCTAAGAAAGGAAGGGATTAATGAAAGAACTCAATCAGATAATGTATATATAGTACTAACTATTATATTGCCGGGCCTTGAAGTGTGTTCAAACAAGCTCAATGCAGTTGAAATAAATGAAAGAAAGGACTCAGGTGAGGGGGAATAATGGAAAATCATGTGACCTCCAACTATGAGAGCTTATAACTTTCCCTTGTACTATCTGTCTGTCATCTTCAAGGGAAAGTAGGTAAGGCAATGAATGAAAAAGATTCACGGTTGATGGCAGCAAAGGAGGAAGTTAAACTGTTTTGGGAAGGCAGCCAGATGTGTGACTGACCAACAGGCAGAGAAGGAAAAGGGAGGGGCCATTTGACTGGAGACTAAGGGGACGTTCACAATTCGAGGGGCTAGAGGCCTGTGTGGGTGTGAGTCTTCAGTTCAAAAGAGATCATGTATAGCCTGAGCTTGGAAGATGTGGTCAGGAAAAGGAAACACAAAGGGTAAAAAATTGAAAGGGGTCATAAGGAAAAGTTTAAAGAAATGAATGCATAAAAAGAGGGAAAGAGACAAGATGCAAAGAAAATTTCTGGAACAATAGAATTTTTTTTAAAGCTGTTTATCTGGCTAATTTTATTTATGATGTTTTATACTTTTTAAATATTTTACAACCTGTAATGTATTATTAATTAAATCAAAATATCGAATTAAGACAACGTAGTAATAAAACTGGCTTCCCAGGTGGTGTTAGTGGTAAAAAACCAGCCTGCCAATTTGCAGGAGACATAAAAACTTGGGTTTGATCCCTGGGTCGGAAAGATCTCCTGGAGGAGGGCATGGCAACCTACTCCAGTATTCTTGCCTGGAGAATCCCTTGGACAGAGGAGCCTGGCAGGCGATAGTCCGTGGGGTGGCAAAGAGTCGGACATGATTGAAGTGACTGAGTACACATATACACAGTAATAAAACTCAAATAGAGGCATTAGAAAGGAAGTGGTTCAGTGGATGGCTTGGCCCCTGAGTCCACCTCTTGAAGAGGAGGGAAAGTTAAGTTCCCTGGAGATACAGAGACCAAGGGCCCCTACCCTGTACTGTGTCTTCTTTATAAATTTGAAGAGGCATTCGCAAGTATATTTTAGTGCTGGTGATAGGATAACCATGTAAATAAGGCTGGTGATAAATCACTATTTAGATTCATTAGCAAATACCTCAATTATCATAACTTACAGAGTACTTACTCAAGTGCCAGGCACCACTCAATGCTATTTTATTTGATCTCCACCAGAAGACCATAGGAGAAAGGGACTCAGATTTTGCACATTTTACAGATGAACCAAAGCACAGAGATGTAACGCCACTTGCCTGAAGTCACTGAGCCAGGCGGTGACCGAGCCAAGATTGACTTCTCAGCACATGCATTTAACTATCAGGTTATGGAGAAATTGCAAGATAGAAGCAAATTCTCAGCAAAGCATGTTATGTTTTTCATCCAAAGGAAAATGGATGTATCATAATTTTTTTCTCTTGATATTTCACTTTGTGCAACTCTACAGCCCATTTTTCTTTGAATAACTTCCGATCTTGTGGGCTTAGCATCTTCTTCAGAAGAGTGCATTTGGAGGTCCAAGGTGGAAAAATTGAAATAAAATACTAGCTTCAAAATCTCGAACAACCTTGTCCAAAATCTTAGTTTTTTGTGGTAGCGAATTTTGAAAAACTCAACAATGAAGTCCTGAAAATGTAATTGTAGCTTGGTAACACTATTAAATGTGTATACTGTGGTCTTTTTTGACAATTGTATTAATCCCTTTACACAGCCTTCAGAAGTTCCATCACAGAAGCAAGGATGCTGTTTTGATCTATTTATTACTCTTAAGTGTTCAGAGAACTGTCCCTATTTTCTAATTAACACTTTTAAAGATAAAAAGCCAAGTATTAAATCAATCTGAATGATGGTTGTTTGTGAATCCCACAAGATAAGGCAATTTGCATGTTCACTTTGTACTTACAAACTAAATCTGCACATCTCCACAGCAGCCCCTTATAATGTAAACCTTTTGTGAGTGTTTGTAACTTGAAAGAAAGTTTGGCCTACTACAGAAGCAGTGCCAATTATCTAAAGGGCTTCGTTACCGAACGTGATTAAGATACAAAGATATTGGGTTGTTATTTCATATTGTTTGCTGTGGAATTTGAGGAAAAGACTTTTAAAACATCCAGGATTATAGATTATTACCTTTTTATGGGAAATTAAAACAACTCATTTCCCCCAGCAGTTAACTGCTCTCAAAAGTAACCAGTTGCCACTCACTTGGAGTAAAATTCCTTTGATATGAATTAAATTGCTTGCTGATGAAATGCACCTTTCAGCGACCTGTTTGAGTTTCAGCTGATGCTGTCACATCGTTCGTGATGTGAATTCCAGCATTAGTGCTAAATCACAGTGGTGATTTATTATTGGATTTTCAGTTCTGATGAGTCAGCACTGTTAGATGTTGACCAAATTAGACTTGCAAGAACAATGGCACTGCTCTCATTAAATAGCAGTCTTTGTTGCCGATATGGGCTATTATTTCCACATGGTTATGGTGTGGTGTGTTCACACGTGGGGTACTCATCATATAGGGTTCCTTTGCTTTTGCAGGATTGGTCTTCATTGAGCTTTACATGCTCAATCAACTTTGAAACCATGTGTAAAAGCCCCAGCCTTCAAAATGCAAAAGAAGAATCCTTTATCTTTTCTAAACAGTTCAACCTGTGCTTTCTCTTTGCCAAATAATTCAAGAAACCAGAAAGATCATGTTGGCTAATGAAAATGGTATCAGATTTTTCTATATCAGTCAACCTCTCTCAAACAGCTCTATAAAAGATAAGATATGGAAAATACTATTGGGGCTCAGCTGGTAAAGAATCTACCTGCAATGCGGAAGACCTGGGTTTGATCCTTGGGTTGGGAAGATCCCCTGGAGAAGAGAGAGGCTACCCACACCAGTATTTTGGCCTGGAGAATTCCATGGACTGTATAGTCCATGGGGTCACAAAGAGTTGGACATGACTGAAAAACTTTCACTTTCACTATTGGGGAACCTGGTTCTGAGACCATGAGAATGCGATGCTGACTTTTCCTGGGAAAAAGCAGGAGCACATTATTCAACACATTATTGACTGTCCACTTTGTGTTGGGTGTTATCCTCTTGTAGGTACTACAGATAAAAATGTAAACATGAAAGCATGGTCTTCATGGAGTTTACTTTCTAGAAAAGAAGACAGGCATAAAACAAATAACTCAATAAATATTTAAAATAATATCAGGTCACAATTTCTATAGGTGCTTTATATGGCCAGTAAAATTCAAATGCTTTAGATCTCAACAAAAAGTATGGGAAATAAGGCTTACTTATCTCAAGAGAAATATTGAGTTTAATAAAATAAAGCTTTTTATAGGACATCTTTAATACAGCAACTGCTTATTAGAAGCCCATGCAGAGATTTCATATTTTAGGTTCAGTTATAAATTCTTCTTCAACATCATAGCATTTTCCAGCATTTCATACTCAGTCTGAATCGAAGTGATCAGAGGGTGCATCATTGCTAACTATTCTGGGCACATTTAGCTGTGACCCGCCCATAGAAAAAGCAACTGACAATCTTTTTGAGGCTTCATCTGTCACTATTATCAGGTGATTAACAAGAGTCTACTTTTTTTTCTTTATTATGTTATGATTATAAATATGAACAAATAAAATATAGTAGTAACTGAAATCCTAATGCAATGGATCTCAGCGTTTGGCTTTTGTCCCCCCTGAAAAACACTTGGCGAATGATATTCACAAGTGGGACACCATTACACAGACCTTTAAGGATTTACGTGATCCCTGGGATGTTAGTATACCTCCACTTTCTTCTTATTCACTCAAGAACGCAAATGGGAATATCAGTGAGTGAGGATGAAATTCTTACAGGAATAACTTTGAATCCTTCATCTGAATTTATTTTTAAGTAAATCCGTTGACAACAATTATTAATCACAAATTACTTGTGAACCACTTCCCGAAGAATCACAGTGTGCATGCCACAGCAGTGCACTTAGAACCACTGACCCAGCCAGATTGAATTCTTCTAAAGTTATTCATAGATAATCATATGTGATCTGAATTTTTAGAAATTCATTATGTAGCTAAATACTAATCCTCAAAGCCGACCGGTGCCATAATTTAAGCACTTAATTTGCCTTATTACTCTCATTTTCTCCTACTTGGCTTCCTTTCTCTCTTCTGTATGAAAGATGTGACTATGGAAGAGGGCAGGGTAGCTGGTTAGCTCCCCTGACAGCAGGTACTTTCCTTTCCTGCAGTCGCCATGTCTTTCACCTCACCACCGACAAGACGTTGATATGTGGAAGTAGTACCTCAGGTCGACTGTTCCTGCAGCCAGGCTGCTAGTAGTCAGTCCCAGGGAAAGCTTAGCGGTCCCTGCCAGGTCCTCTGGTCCACAGATGTCTCAGGAGCCCTGCCCTTTTCGTTTGTTGCAGTGGGATTTGCAAATGATCAGCTAGTGCACCAGAGTTGTAACTGACCTTAAGGTGGACTTCCACAAAAGGTAGGAAACTTGTTGGCTTCAGAAAAAGAAAAAAAAAATTTTTAAGTTTGATACACTCAAAAATATTTAGAAAGAATTCCTTCCATTATGATTCAGGTGGGAACATTTTGTTCTTTCTGTGAATGAATACTTTGTTTATTTTGGGGTGAATGTGGTTTTACATACCCTAAGTTTAACTAGAAATCCTTCTGCAAACTGAAAACACACTTTCCTTCTCATTAAATTTCATTTTACCAAAAGAAAGATCTAAGTATAACTGTAACAGGATCTAAGCAGAGCTGTAAACCAGAAGTACAGGACTGTCTTGTAAACAGTACAACATGAGAACACTTGGGAAGGTCTGTCTCTCCATTCTGACTTGATATGTAATGGCTGTGTGAAGTTGAATCTACACATCAGGTTGGTTGCTTAAACACAAATAGCATGACTGTGTAGCGTTGGAGGAGTTCTTTTAATTATTGTGAGATGGGAACATTCAATAGAAAATGACATCATTAGATGTGATTTCTGTAATGTGACTGCTCTTTGATAGGCAGCATTGTTGTAGCTTTATTTTTCCACATTTTAATGAATATGTGAAAACTTTCTAGAACTGGACATTTATCGGCATTAAGAAAAGTCTTGACCTGAAGGCCAATTTTAAAAATTCAACAAGGGGAGGGACAGTATAAGAGAAGAAAAAAAGAGAAATAAAAGAAAAGAAGAGAAAATAAGATAGAATGCAGGGAAGCAAAAACTGAACAAAAAGAAAAGCAGAGGAGGGAGGGAGAAAGAGTAGAGAGAATTGAAGAAAATATAGAAGTTAGGGAAATTGACAGTGCAGTTGCTTAAACACACTGAACTTTCAGAGTGGATCAGCAAAATGTCAGAAAGCTCAGGTGTTTGTGAAATTGTGATACATTGGGAAAATTCACACTGTTAAATGAAATTTAACTTCTACCTGCACGATACAGAAATGCACTTTTGGTCTGCCAGACTATAAGCAAAAAGATGCCAAAATAAGGGCACGGCATGCAAGTCTTAAGAGCCTTCTGTCTTGTGTGTCTCTTTCACTGAATCATAGAATTTGTACATTCACATTTATCTGCTATTAATAGGGCAGATTGGTTGTATGTTTTGATTGAATACTTTTAAGAACATGTCACTATTTATGAGGAAATTATTTTTAAAACACTATAGAGGTTCAGTGTTCATTTTTTCCTGGAGAAGTTTCAAGGTTAAATATTCAAATCCTGTTCATGATCCTAGGCATTGGAAGTCAGCAGAAGGCTGAGATAATGAGGCAGAACTAGAAAAAGGGAACCCACTTACATGAAGGCTACAATACAGGTCTTAGAACAGCCTAGGCGGCTGCAGAAGAAGACATAAAATTAAAGAAGATATTTGATATCCTTTTACCATGCAGACGTAAAACGACAAACTTAACAACCATGTTTCAGATTAACTGTATTATAGGAGCATTTGCTTCATGAAACTACTATTTACAAAAGGACATGCCATATCTGAATGTCTGGAAGAGAAAATCATCCTATTAATTAGAAACTTACTTTGTACTGAAAATCTTTGGTTCCACTTTAAATGTTTTTGTTAATGGAGAAAACGTTAGAGAAAACTTTTCCATCTCATATTAGTTTGTACTCACCACATGGTTATAAATTAAGATTTCTAAGATCTTTGCCTAACACATATACTTTTTCTTTTTCCACCAGTATAAATTATTTATTCTTTTGGATCTACATTCGTCAGTCTTGAAATGGAGAAAATATAGAAATTGTAAGTATTATGGATTTGCTTGTCTGCATTCTATTATAAAGCAATCCTTGCCCACATTTAAAGATGTATTTAAAGAGAATTTAAATATAAACAGATTCATATGCATGTGCCTACAGAAAGGAGGAAAGGAAAAAGGAGGAAATGTTACGAGATTTCCTTTCTAATTTTTTTCCACAAAGCACTCCTTCTTACATGACTAGTGTTCGGAGTGTTCTTTCTTAAACGGGTATTTGTTGTCTCTTATCAGTGTAGTACACTAAGGGCAAATGATGCTGCCTTTATAACATTTGTGAATTTTTTCTTGGGGTTTGTTCCTGCTTAACCACGAAGTTCCTATGGTGGCAATCTGTTGCTTGCTCACACTGTTCAAAAGTAGTTAAGTCCAGATGCTGGAAGGAAGCAGAAATTTAGGATCAAGGTGGATGCTGTTAGACCAGGGGCCCCTGACCATGCTTCAGGGTTGGGAAGGAGGGCAAAAAGGAAGGGGTGCTTTCCTTCTTTTGATCTGGTGTGTTCATACCTTTCTACACAGTGCATTCACTTCTAACATTTTAAGGCATGTATAAATCCTCTGAGGGCTAAGTAATATGGTTACTCTTTTGCAACACATTATTGTTATTCACCTATGCAAGTTTTGACAAAAATCCCCCATTACTCTTTCATTAAATAATGACAAACTGAGGGTTAGTTCTGCATCAACACTTCAATTTCTTCATGAAAAAGCGGCCTCCTTTCTCTTTAGTTTGTGAGCATCCAGGCCAATATCAAGCCGTGTCTTATATACAAAGTCATCTGGCTCGGGCTGCTTATTCTGAATACCATTTCGGTCTGTGAAGCTCAAACAACAGGCATTGTTTCCTTGTATCGCTATAAATGGCAGAACAAGGTAAATGAATATGTCAATCTCCCGGTTCTAGCTCTTTGCCAAATCTGCTGTGAGATTTAGCCAAACACCCTCACCAGCTTGTAGAATACACGCTCTTGCTAAGCAAAGTCCTACTGTCCCTTTCAGTCTTATTCTCTTTTAAACCAATGCACAAATCACAGCTGGCTCACGGACGTGGTAAGCATTTCACTTTGGATGTCAAAGATCGCTGAGTTCTGTGAAGGGCATCAGGACCCTGGCATTCCAAGAACTTCCCTGTGGAGGGTTGCAAAAGTCTGGCTACAGTCAGTGCTGTGTCCTAATCCTGAGCATGAGTGTCACATCTCGGGAACAGGTGCTGGGACCAAAGACCGAAAAGGCTATAAACTCTATCAGCCTTTTTCATGAGATATTAATAATTTTAGGCAGGATGGAGGAAAATGTTGAGATTCAATGAACTGACAAATGTCAAAGAAGTGGGGAAAGTAACTGAGTGGTTTAAGCGTTGATCTGTCATCAATGGAGTTGTAGATCAGATGGCGACGTGATCGTTTTTAGTGCAGCCCTTGCTGTCCTCTGCTCAGACGCACCAAATGAAGCGCCCATTTGCTGACTAGAAATTCGCAGTTGAGGTCCACCGATGATGCAGTGCAAAGAAGCCTGTTCTGTTCCTCTGCTCAAGAGTAAGCCATGCCAACCTTCACCTTTAAATAGCTCCGCATTTAATTCTGCTGTATTTAGAAATAAATTTCAGTCATAGTTCACCAATAACTTGTTCTCACCTAAGAGATAGAGAGAAGAAAAAGATTTAGCAATCAGTAACTCTCCACCAAAAAAAAAAAAAAAAAAAGAGGACAACTCAGTACCACGTTGCAATATAAAATACAGCTTTTACTTAAGGGAAAATCATAATAAACTTGTTATAACAAAAATACACTAAAAATTTTAAAAGGTGAAACTGTTTTTCTATTTGATATAAAACCTTAAGAAGTAATGGATTAACTTAAGCAAACAGAGAAAAAAAAAAAACTGAATCCAAAGAAGGTACAGTAGCTACTTTCTTGAAAACAAAACAATCTTTTCGTTCCTGCCATTTGTCTGAATTCTTCCTTCGGGCAAGCTGGACAGCTGCACTAGTGGTTTTTTAGTCATGGGTTGTAAGCCCCACCTGGCTAGATTTGTTTAGCAGACAGCTGGCAGAATTAAATAAAAAGAATGGGACACAAAATGCTTCCCTCAAAAAAGCTGAGAGAATACTTTCTGGATGTTTTCGCCTTTTGGAGGTTTATGGTTCTCTATTTTTTTTCTTGCTATATTTTTTTCTTGCTATATCCACATACTATTTACTGTATGTGAATATATCTTGTAGATATTTTCTCTCAATTATAACACCATGGCTGAGGTATAAATGCAGCATAAATGTAAGCACCAAGTAAGCATGTCTTGAATGACTTTTTTTTAAATTAGGGATACCGATTTGCAGTTTATAGGTCCCCAAGTATGACATCAGTTTTAAATTAGTATCTTTTTATTTGTACATTTTCTTTGTTACTTTTTAAAGCCCATAAAATAGATTTTCTTCATCTGGAATGTTCTTTCTAGCTTAAAGATAAGAAGGAGTCTAAATTGTGGGAATGGCATCTTTCTGCATCTGTTTCTCTCACAAACCTATCAAATATCTAGTTTTTGGCATGACTGCTGGCTCTGACAGGGGGATGACATAAACCAGCTTTGTGGTTACATGTTTCACTTTTAATCTCATGGAAATAAAAATCAGCACTGAAATGTCCCTTTCCATGTGACAATTTGGGACTCTTTTCCAAAAGCCCAGGCAAAGGGGCGTTAACCTGGTGAAGCTTAACACACAGCACATGCAGAAGTATCAGGCGTTTTTATGCTGTAAGACGCGAGGCAGACCTGCCTCTAGTACAGCTTTGTTCCCATCAGAAGCATGAACCACCAACAGTGAGAACTGTAAGACTCAGTGGCAGCAAGTCACCAAAGGATGACCGAAAATGCACCCCTGGGAAACGAAGAAAGAACTGGGAAACGAAGTAGCTCACTTAATAACCGCACATCTTTCTGTGTGTTTTGTCTCTTCCCATAAATGCGGCGGACTGGTGGAATATTTCAACCATCATGGGTTTGCTACTTAGCACGAGGAGAATCCAGCTTTTCACTAAACACAGTAAATATAGTATGGAAGGCTCAAAAAAAAACCCAAATGGTTTGGACATGATCCTGATTGGAGAAACTCCATGAAAATAGATTCCAACTGCTTATAAATGAGCAAGGGGGAGGAGGGTGGATGCCGGTTTTAAAGACAGCATCTCAGAGAAGCACTGACACGGATAGCCCAGCTTGCACCTTCAAAATGGCAATGATCTGCTGATATATCAAATGTAAAACCACTGTTTATCTAGCCCATGAAAATGTCCTGAATAGTAAGGACCAGGCCAGGAAACAAACTCTTTAATTAATTACCTAATACTTGCTTTCCAGAGCTAAAGCTGACTTGGCTCCTCTCCACCCAGTCTATGCATCTCTCCATGCAACATAGACTTCATGGAGCCAGGCGTGATCTGTTCATTGCAGAGGCCTGATTCTCCCTAAGCACTGATATCAATATCATACATTTCAAATACAAGGGAGGCCTGGGCAGGCTTAATCCCCCAGGCACAAGGAAACTGAGCGTGCTCTCTAGGGAGGCTGTTGGCATAGAGCAAAAGACCGTGTTACTGTATATGCTTTCAGATGGTTAGAAAAAGGGTCCCCATCAAAGACTCAGAAAACAGGCCTGGTGAGAAAGGAGGAGTGAGGTCACTCTAGGATTCTGTCTGACCCTTAAAGAAATTCCGATCTTGGCTGTCATCTGACAGTGTTCTATTTAGTTTGATAGATACAATTACATCTATCTAGCCAGATAATTACAGTACTGCACATCTTCCATGTATCAGTGGCTTAGCAGAATTAAAAGCTATAAAATCCTTTTGTGTGTGCTAGGGGGCTTTCCTTTTCTTCCCTAACACAGATTCCCTCTCTTCCTCTCCCCCTGCTCAAGAAAAAGAAAAGGGAAAGAAGTCCCTATAAATGGTAGATTCTGATTCTGAATTATTTTGTAGAAGTTTCATATGAATCTATCAAATCTGTACTGGATCAACTTGCATCTCAGCCAACTTCTTTACTAAAGAAAATTGATTCTTGTTTACTTCTTTTTGTAAAGAGAATCATGATGAATTTTAATAGGATAACCCCCTACTGTTAGAAAATCTCCCTCCTTTGGCTATGGGAGCTTTGAAATTCGTAAATCAGAAAAAAGCCTGTATTTTTTAAAAATATTGTTTAAGACAAAAATAAAAGATCTCTACAAGTTTCAAGCTCACTCTTAATAATTGCTCAACAGTCATATTTTTTCCTGTTTTCATCACTCCAATGAACAGTACATTTTTCCCATACTTTGTTAAAAGACCTTATAACTGCAAAACTGACTTTCAATTTTTAACAGAATCGCCTACCACCAAGTAATACTTCATTTCTGGATGAAAATTAATACTGTCCCTTACTATTTTAAGGGCCTCCCTGCTGGCTCAGCTGGTAAAGAATCCGCCTGCAAGGCGGGAGACCTAGGTTCGATCCCTGGGTTGAGAAGATCCCCTGGAGAAGGGAACGGCTATCTACTCCAGTATTCCTGCCTGGAGAACTCCATGGACTATTCCATGGGGTTGCAAAGAGTCGGACATGACTGAGTGACTTTCACTTACTATTTTAACACACATCAACATTTAGCTAAGATGATGTAGACTGCTTAGTAAAATGAATAATCCCAGGAGAGAAAAAAAAAGAGTAGGTCTCTAAATGTTGATGCTACTCATTGAAATCTATGAGAGAAAGGGTTTATAATTTTGGATAAAGGCAAACATATTTCTAAGGATTACCATAGTTTAGATCTCATAGATATTATTCAAGATATTATAATATCTCATATTTGAAAACAGAAAATGTATTGTTATTTTCTGAATCAAGATATACTACCTATTCTTGGGAATATAATTTCTTTTTTTATTTTCTGGAGTTAAATTTATAACACAATAGAAGATTACAAATTTCTTCCAATACCTAGAGTATCAAGTCACTAATTTTACTAATCCATTAAATGTATGTTTTCTATGCTTAAGGGACAAAAGAAACCTGTGGATTCTGTATATTTACCCAGGGATCACTTTCCTGGTGGTGAAATGTAACCAGCTTCTTTGTGGAATGGAGCAATCACTGATCACTGGCTGACAGTAACACTATGCTAGGATGTGTAGAGGGGGAAATGAAGGCTAGCTCATCTGAAGGAAACTACAGGGGAATTTTAGATCAACAGAATGCAATTATCCAAGTTGGAATCATCCCAGGACACCAAAAGCAAACTCTAAAGGTGGGTGAATTTAAAAGCATTGCTTCTCAGTTGCAGGACAAGCAACCACATTCCTGACAAGGCTGGTGCTTCTGCTCTTTGTTTGTCTTTGTTTTGCAAATACTGCTGCCCAAGGATTGGTCACTGGCACAGGAAATGGAGTGTGTAGACATTTGATCAAAATTGGGCCATCAGATCTACTAACAGACATCCTACATTCTTCAGTAATCTAACAAGTGAAAGAAGATATTTTCAGAATCTGTTTCAAGATACCATGCTGTTGTTGACCAGATTTTCAGGAAGACTCTGATTCCCAGCCCCTTTTGCATCTAAGGGGGAACACTTAGGACTGGGTTCTGGCCAATGGGATGTAGGCAGAATTTTATACTCCTCTTCTAGCCAGGCCATAAAACATCCCACTTGATCTCTCTCTCTCTCTTACACACACACACATACACACAGACACACACACACATACACACAGACACACACACACACAAACACACTCTTATCCATCTTGAAGTGAAATACTCAGTGATGGTAGATTAAAGGAGTTTGAATCCCTGAGTCCCTAGGTCCCTGCTTGGAGACTAGTTGCCCAGAAGAATCACTCAAACTGGGTCAGACTATGCCATGAACTAGAGAAAATTTTCATTGCACTGAGATTTGGGAGTTTTTGTTACAGCACCTAGAGATAACTTGACTCATCTAATGTCCATGATACAAATGGAATTCTTTGAATTCCAGAACTGAGAAAGTTCTAAAGTTACTCCATAAAGCAAGGAAGTGATAGGATGTACATTTTTTGTATATTTTTCATTCATTGTTTCTGAGACTGTAAAATTTATGCTAGTGTTCTGAGGGGGAAATAAGCAAAATATATTAAGCTGTAAGAACTTAACACGATTATGATTTGACCTAACAATTCCACCGCTAGAATCTATTCTCAAAGAAAAATCTAAAGTAGTGGCCAGTTTTTGTTCCTGAGCATTGGTTGTGATAAAAAAAAATTATATAATACTAATTTCAACAGCAAAAGGACATTTTAATAAACTTTGGTTACATCTTTATAAGGAAAAATTAAAGAGTCAATAATTATACATCCGGTGAATACTTTAGTCAATGATTTATTCAATAATCTAATGTTTATTGAGCACCTATTATGTGCTAGGGTTTATTCTAGATGCTGAGGATATAGCAATGTACAACATACAAAAAGTTTCCTGTTCTTGCAATATGTCTCTCTTTGGTGGGTGAGACAACGTATAATAAATCAATTAATCAAAAATAAAATAATTGACATTAGCAACAAACTGGAAAAATATTCCACTGAGAGTTTTTAAGTAAAAATATCTAATATGCAGGAACTATACATACAACACACACACAGGCACATCAACCCACACATACAGACTTAGAAAAAGTAATCAAGAGAGAAAAATAGTAAAATTCTAACATACGCAGTTGCAGGTTTTCTAATCATGAGCAACTCAAAGTCCATGAAACATAAATTAGTTGCACTGCATATGTATGAATTTGAAATATTAAGTGTACAGCCCCGGTGTGGAGGAATCAATTTACATATAGTACAAATGTAATTGGGCAACTAACCAGCAGCCACTTCTCGAGACGATTTTATTGTTACAAATCAAGTAACACTCTGCAAAGTGATTTAAATTATTTAAAAGAAAACACTATTTCTTTTTCAAAAATTCTCGAAAAGAAAGGGTGATGGGTTTGGATAGAAACCAGCCACTAGTGCTGATAATGAAAATGCCAAGAACAGAAGTCTAGAACAGTAATGGAGCGATGGTGCTGGTGGGAGTTGGGGGCTTGATAAGCGGGTTCATCATTTCCCTACCCAGGAAGTAACACAAAGTAAAACTTTTTCAGCTTGTATGCCAGAGAGTGAGAAAACTACTCATCAAGTGAAAAATTCAAGTGCTCTGAAATGGACTCTTACATTTTCCATTATAATTTATTCTATTTTTCAGAGACAGCTTATATGGTATGGTGGAATGGGTTCATACATCAATTTTTCAAGTGCTCAGTATGTCCACTCACAAGTGTTGCGTGTCTACCGTATGCTGTACTGTCAACAGTGATTATTTCTGGTTTGGGGAATTTAGGATTATTTTTATTTTAGTCTTCATACATTTCTGCTTTCTTAAAAATGTTTTAAGGAGAGTATGGCTTGCTTTGAAAATTAAATAAAAACAAAAATAAACACGCACGTACATGTATACATCAACATGAAAGCATACTGCTGTCTCTTTGCTCATTAGGATTGTAAATGAGAACATTTGAGCCCATGACTGAGACTCCCAGCTTCCACTGTAAGACCATATTGCAGATGAGAGTACCATTAACTGTTTTAAATTGTCTGCCATAATGACCCCAATAGTTTATCACCTAGTAGGTGAGCTTAGGTATTAGGCTCCATGCCAAGCCCCTTACATACACATAAGTTACAAAGACACTGGGGCCCCTGAAAGGGTGATCCTCATCTCCAACAAGATCTATTCACTTTCATCCATTCATCATTCACTAGAGCCCTACACCTCAAATGAAGTCCATAGAGCAGATAGCATTTCAGAAGCAGCAATATTTCTGTAGAGATCAAAACGAAAGCTTGTTCTTAGCTAATCTCAATGAAAAATCTCCAGGCCTTATGCACACAGACAGAAGGGTCTGCAGTCCTGGATGTATCCCACCAGAACTAACTCTTATGGCAACAGTGAGGAGCTCTGAATCAGAAGGTTGGAAGGAATCTAACACATCTAGTCCATCACCCTGCCTCCAGGCAATTTTCCAGGCAGATGGGTATCTTTCCTGTTCTTAAAGCTCTCCACTGATCTGAGGGAAAAAGACAAGGGTATTTATATCCATGATGTTTTCTTACCAAATGTGTAATATTTGCCACCTACACCATCTGCAGCAGTTCAGAAGGTAGTAAGATTGAAAGTTAAACTCATTGATCTCGAGGAAGATAATGAAATAAAAATATTTTGCATTATATAATTTCCTTCAAAGATTTTGATGAAGAATTTATAAAATTCACCAGTAGTTTAGGGCAAAGAATGAAGCCCTTGCTTGACAATGGACAACCACTTCAATTTTCAGAATGCAGACAGGAAAAACTCAATTGTTCACTTAGTGTGATTCTATACAAGTTAAGACCAAAGACATAAACTTACTCTCTGAGGAGGTCATTTAGCTGTGTTTTGTTCCATGGCTTTTAACCACATCCTTAGTCACAAATATTTTAAGAGAATATGAATAAATTATCAAAATTTATATTTTATTGGATGAGGAGGGGATCCTTTCTCTGTCCCTCCAGTTATGAGTACCATCATTTTTCTACATGAAATCAATCTAATTGTTTGTTTAGAGTTTGCATACAGAAATGAAGTTTGAAGATCTCCTGGCTAGATTATATAAAGAACTGCCCAAATCACAATCCCTCAATCCTTTTATCCACCTACCCACTTCTTCAGATTTTAGAACTTGAGCTATTTGAGATTCAGTGGGTCACTCTCCTTGATGTTCCATGTGTTAACCATGCTCAGCAACCTCTAGTGATTTTATTGCCAACCCCAGGTTTGTTCCTCTGATATCCTTTTTCTTGAACTGGTCTCAGCATAACAATGCAGCTACTGAGGTTTTTATCCTTTACTTCTGCTGGTAGGGTGTGATGCCAACTCCAGCCAGACAAGGTTCAGAGATCCCAGAGACCACTGTGTGTGCAGGATCATGGTCCATCAGGCCAGTGAAGGTGAGATCTATAAGAAACCACATCATAAAGAGGAGCCTACAACAAATCATAGGTAACACATTTTCAGCATGCAGCCCTTAATGTCAGGTGTCATATAAATGGCTTCACCCTTAAATATTCCTTGGGATCATTGCCAGAGGTACTGGAGGCAGTGAAGTCTGTTTCTTTAGGAAAACTCTTGGTCAAAAGCTATGTTCCGCTGGGAGTAAGTCTGGTATTCAGAGTTCACCTGTGAATGGCTTCAGCCTGAATCTTATGAAAGCAACCATGATTTCAGACATGAATCACTCAAAAGAGTGAGTTTTATAGGATTTATTCTCCCTGATACAGAAAGGTAGTGAAGATGGCACTTTAGTTATCTTAGTATGCATAAAAAGGTGAAAGTTTTGGCCAAATTTTTCCTCACATGAGTCACCTTTTGTTTCTAGTAAGCAAATAGAGAATTAAGTAAGAAAGAATCAACTGTGCTAGCAGAGAAGAAAGAGAATCACTCAGTAGCCTAGAGAGCAGAGTCTTAGCCGAGTGCTGCCACTTGCCACTGCATTAAAGCAGGTACATCACTCTAGAGCATTTCTAAGATAACTCAAGTCCAGAAAAACCTGGCCATGTGGCAAATTGGAAGCTCGCCATGGATGGATGGAGTGAACCAAGACTGGAGAGGTAGTGGCTGACCATTCTGTGCTGCCTATGGAGAGAGTACCCAAGACCAGTCCAAGCCGGTATGACTCTCTGAAATTTCTGATCAAAATGTGAGATGGGCCAACACGTTTTCTGGCGGAAAGTCATTCTCAGCATCTAGCAAGACCTGAGTTGTTATTCAAAGAGGTCAATGGACAAAGTAATAGACACAGTCTAGCTCCAGTCCACTGCCAGGGTCTGGGGAAAGGGGAAGGACTGGGTGAGAGATAAGCTGGTCTCTACTCCGAGAGGGGAATGATGAAGGGAATCAGGACTGAGGAAGCAGCCCAGTTCACAGCTAGATTAGAAAAGAAGGCACACATAAAGGTAGGTAAAGAGGCTAAACCTGCTCAGTTCCCATAGATGTCAGAGAACATCATCTACCGAATTTCTACCATGTGTGTACTGTAGGAGGTGATATTTCCAGCATAGCTGATTTGCTTCTTATAAGAACTCTCAGAGGTTGCCATTGCTACCAAAACTTGCTCCCCTGACACAGAGTTTTTTGGCTAAGTATACAGCTAGGAAGATGTCACAGGCTATCACCACTCACCCTGCCCTCATCAGAATCATCACACACACTCAAAGCACTGAGATATCCTGTATTAAAAGAAACCATTTTCATGTACTTATTAATCCAGAATTTCCAATGAAATCAGAAACATTTACAGTCTTCTTTCTGACCCAGTGTTCTAAGGAATGAACTCTGAAAAGATGGCAGTGTTAGAAGCCATTAGTGAAATAGTGATGCTTAAGTTTGGGTTAGTGGGAAATCTACCAAAACAACTGTGCTGTGTGGCTGAAGGTATAAATTTCTAACATGATATAGACCACAGATGGGGGATATGTTGGGCTTTATAAAGAAATTACCAAGTGAATAAATGGAAAAGTAGAACGAATTTTCATTTGGTGGGGAGGGGCAATGAATTCCTTCTGCCCAAATAGAACTGTAGTTCTTCCAGGATGAGCTTCCCTTGTGATTATGAACTCACAGAGTACTTGCTCTATGAGTGTCTTTTTCTGCTGGCTCCTTCCAAGTAGAGAGTATTCTTCCTACAGGGACCCATGGATTTTCTACCACCTCTTCATCCTCAAGTCAGTGACCAGACCTGGAACCACTGCCTCTATGCAAGACTTAGGTCCTGGGCAGTTAAGTTGACACACTTGTTAGGGTGGGAGAGGAGGCAAGGTAGTCTCATCAGAAATTCTGGATTGAAAAACAAAACAAGCAGAAAGGAGCTTTTCAGGGCCTTAAGTGTGCTAACATGCACTGCAGGTTTCTATGAAGAAGCCAAGAGGAACAGACATACTCTGTAGCATTTTGCAAGCGGTAAAGTTTCTCACAAAATGTCATGCCTTCAGAAGCGTTTAGGAGGAGAGGCTGTAATGGCTGATTTAACTTTCCTTAAAGTGCTTAGCCAGAGGCACTTCCAAGGATGACTTTAAAGCATGAGTGAGGGATTTCCCTGGAAGTCCAGAGTCCACCTTCCAGTGCAGGGGACATAGGTTCAATCCCTGGTCAGGGAACTAAGATCCCACATTCCAAGAGCCAAATAAGCCCGAGCATTGCAACTACAGAGAAGACCAAGGGCCACAATGAAAGATCTTACACACTGCAATGAAGACCCAAGTGCCACAACCAAGACCCGACACAGCCAAATAAAAAAAATAAACAACAACAAGAAAACATTAAAAAAAGAATAAATGAGGCTATCTGAGTGATATTCCCCAGCAGAGTCCCATGTAGCAGAGCTTCAAAAAACTGATGCTCCTGAATAACCTGCAGGTATTGCAGGGACATTATGATACCCATTTTGTGAATAGGGAAACAGATTCAGAGGAGCTAGGTGACTTGTCTTCAGTCAAACAGCCAAGTCTGTGGCTTTGGCCTCCAAGTCCCAAAAGCTTTGCCTTGGCCACTGCTTCTGGCCTCCAGGCA
This sequence comes from Okapia johnstoni, assembly GCA_024291935.2. NCBI lineage: Eukaryota > Metazoa > Chordata > Mammalia > Artiodactyla > Giraffidae > Okapia > Okapia johnstoni. The sequence goes on along the minus strand of CM044319.1, from coordinate 29,070,210 downwards.
GCTCTTACCCCATAACTGCATTGTTTCCTGACATCCCCGGTGGCTCAGATGGTAAAGAATCTGCCTGCCAATGTGGGAGACCAGGGTTTGATCCCTGGGTTGGAAAGATTCCCTAGAGAAGGGAATGCCAACCCATTTCAATATTCTTGCCTGGAGAATCCCATGGAGAGAGGAGCCTGGCAGGTTACGTACAGTCCATAGGATCACAAAAGAGTCAGACATGACTGACTAACACACACACACACACACACACACACACACACTGCTCCCTACTGTGAAGTCACATCCACTCAGAAGTCAACTCTGTCAAAGCACTCTGCATAAACCGAGTGGAGACTCAGAATTGTGAATTTAATTCTCTGGAGAACTGGTGATCAGAAAACATGTGCTAACCAATTTTTCCCACACATGCCACTTCTTAGCTGACCTATCACTCACTGGGGGTTGATGCAGTGTGGTCTGTTTGAGGCCAATAATCATATCACCATTGTAATGAGTGGCAAATCCTATGTAATTTACACATTAAAAGGAGGCTGAGATGCATGGAAAAACCCAGCCCCCATTTGTTTAATGAAATTAAAGCTCTTAGCCAAATACTGGTGCTGAAAAAGAGATGTTTGTGAAGGGATCTCCCCGGCACTCTCGCCCTGCCTCTGAAGAAGAGGGTGAGTGTTCTTTATTCATGATCCCGCCTCTACCTAAATCACTCCCACAATGGGGCCTCTAAACCAAGGGCCCTTGTCTGGGAGCATGATTTACGGAGAGCTGAGGCCAGGCAGGGCTTACAAAGGCATTATTACTAGTTATTTTCAATGACAATTGAAGAGAAAAAGAAAGCAGCAGAGATGTTCTGTGACTTGGCAGGCAAAGCACTAAACTGCCCCAGCCTCCTCCCCTAAATGGTACAAAAGAAAGTTCTGAGCCATACCTGATAAAGCAATTATTTTAAGATATTTTTCTTATTCAGTGGTAACTGGATATCATCATAAAATAAGTGTGAATGACACAGCACTAGGAGCAACCACACTGAGCCTGAGCTCTAGAGTGAAAAATTGGTCCCATGACAAGGCAAGAAAAGGTGACTGGTTCCTCCATTCCATGACTGTCCACATTCCCTATGAGTTCCCCATGAAAATTTGAAATTTTCCTTCGTCTGGGAACCAGCCATTTTGACATGAGATAAAGCAAAACAAGACAAATATAATTAGGGCTCAGCCTGAAAGTCAAGAATCTATCATCATAAAGTCAATTAGTCTATGGGGTGCTCTTGTTCAGTTCATGAATGGTAAATACATGGAAATATTGTGGAATATTTTGGTCTAAGAATATGAGTGAAGGCATTAAGGCAATAGTCTATGTAGAGGAATATCCAGAGTATATAAGAAAACATCTAATATCCTTCAATTTCTCAAAGACAAACACATGTGCAAAAAGAAAGAAGTGCTTACACATACATGTTAACACCCACAACCCTGAAACAACAACAAAAAGAGAGTGTATTGAGAAGCATCATTCTCTACTTTCTTTACTCTGCACAAAACTTTCACAATCTGGAAACTATATATTTTCAATTTCATCTCCTACTATTCTCCTCACTCACTGTTTTCTAGCCACATCTTCCTTTCTATTCCTCAATCACATCAGATACACTTTTGTTTCAGTACATTCACCACCCGTGATATTCCTCCCCAAGATCCTTACACAGTGAACTCTTTCTCAGCCAAGGAGATCTGTGTGGGTTCTAAGCACATCAGATCAAATATATCAAAACATACTCACATGAAATGGAATTTATAGAAAACAAGAACAGTTGAGTTACAGTTGATTAGTTAAAATATTTTGTGTGTCTTTACATAAATAATTTTGATTTCCATTTTATAATAATCTTTTCATAGATTAATGAAAATAACATTCTTCAGATCTAAAATATTTTCATGGGCCCTTAAAAAACTCCTAGCCATCAGTATACTGCCTGCAGTAACTAATAAGAAGAAATAGTTCTCTCACCAATCAGGTTAAAGCTGAATACATCATTTATATCAAAGAAGTGTTGTCTAACTTTCCTTTCCAAAACAGCCACCAACTCCGTGTTCAGTCTCTCTACCATGTTATACCTTTTATAATCTAAACTTATCCTGTGTTTAATGTTTACCATCTGCTTTCTACTCCTTGAATATAAATGAAATGACATCAGAGACACAAGTGACTATTTACTAATACATTGCCCAGTGCCTAGTACCTGGCACATAGTAAGTATTCAAGAAATGTCACATTGAGTGAATGAATGAATGAATGACTATATGACTGAATGAATTCACACATACTCAGTTAATTCTATAATGACTGAGAATTAAATCTATCACTGACTTAACATGATAATTCTGATCTAGATTTGCTTTTGCATAGGGTTCATAACTAAACTGTGGAGATTGCAACAGTCCAATTCAAGATGCCACTTACAAAAGAATCTGGCACTATAGGGTTAGGAGGTGGGGCAGTGTCTCAGTTTTAAGTTTTAAATACTAACAAAAGAAATTCCTCCATCAGGAAAGCTTTAAAATTCTATTTTGTACCTGGATGGAATTTTAATTCTCATGGAAAGGAGAAAGTCAACCAAGAGAACATAACCCAACTCTCAGAGTAGGTGGGCAGCAAACACAGCCAGAACTTAAATGTGCCGAGACTCTTGGAAGAAAGCAAAAACTTCCTATTAAAATAGATGTTTAAAATCTTGGCGTGTAAAGTCTGTAGTTTCAGTAAGTGCACTAACAAAATCTAAGTTTAGCAACAAAAACATTTAAGTAAATATTGGACATCTTGGGTAGACTATGGGGTAGAGATTGTGAAACCCACTCATGAAGCTCCAGACCAGAAAAGCACGTAACAGTATCATCAGGCCCTAAGGAAGAAAAATGGAAGAGAGATATCATGACCCACAGTGGTGGAAGTTTACATACAATTCTCATTATAGAAAGAGAGCTTTCACCATCTTCAAACTTTTAGTTAAACAACATCTTCTGAAGTTGTACTAGTCATATAGCAGGGTCAAACGGAACTTATGAAACTGTTTGAGTTATAATTCTGGAATCGAAGAGTAGACAGGGGGAACCAGGGCACTGAAACAGTTTGTCTGTTGTATGTTAGCTATCTTATTTGATTTTCTCAATAACTTCATTCTGTAGGTAAGCCATATATTGTCCCTGTTGTGAATAAGCAGATCCTCAGAGAGGTAAAATGCCTGTTTTGTTTAGGATAGGTTATGTTATGCTTCAGAAACAAGCAATTACAAAAGAACCAAATACAGTTTGTTTTTCCATCACACAAAGTTACACACAGGTTGGGCACCTCTCCGTGGCAGCTTTTCTTTTTACAATGGCTCTAGTTAGTTTCCAGGTAGTTTCTACCCTGTGGCTCTAACACTTCAACAGGAGTCTGCCTTGTAGGTTGGAAAGGAGAGAAATGAAGAATTACCTAGGAGTTTTTCATTGACTTCCCCCAGAAGTAACACATAAAATTTCTATGTATAATTTATTGGCCAGAACTAGTCACTCAATCCTACGTAAATGCAAGGTTGCTGGGAAGTATAGCTTTTCATGTTCCCAAGAAAGAGGAATTTGAAATGGAATTTGTCTCTGTCACAATGCCTAAGATCAAACAGTGAATGAAGTGAAAGAGTTAAAAGTTGGCTCAGATCTGATGCCAAGCCCAATACACGTTCCATGACTCTATCTGATCTAGAAGGTAAGGCTTATGTTTTTTTTCCTGTTTGTATTTTTAAAACGCAACATATACCTAACATATGCAGATGCTCAAAATAGTTCTTAAAATTGAAGGAAGGAAGAAAGAAAGGAAGGGAAGGAAGATGGGAGAGCATGAAAGAGGAAGAGAAGGAGGGAGGGAGGAAGATCTTTATTGCTTTTTAACTTCATAACTGATTGATTCTTTGACGGCTAGTAAAGGACAGATACGATACAGTCATTACTTCCCATCCTTACAATGTCTTCTGGCACCATTAAAATGAAAACGTAAAAGTGTAGAGACCAGTATAGCCATTTTCAAGATTTGCCCCACACAACTCACAAATAACCCCACCTATGAAAGAAAGTAGGGCTTCCCAGGTGACACTAATGGTAAAGAACCTTCCTGCCAGTGCAGAAGACATAGGAGATGAGGGGTTTGATCTCTGAGTTGGGAAGATCCCTTAGAGAAGAGAATGGCAACCCCCTCAGTATTCTTGCCTGGAGAATCCCAAGGACAGAGAAGCCTGGCAGGCTTCAGTCCACAGGGTCACACAGAGCTGGACACGACTGAAGCAACTTAGCACTCATGCACAGACACACGAAAAAACTGTGGAGAGAGGAGATTAAAAAAAGAAAGAAAAAATTAAGAAAAAAAAGATGACACGACTCATAAGGAGGAAATAGAGGCAAAAGGAATCTGTTTGTAATGTAAATTGGTGTGAGTAATATGCCTTGAGATCTTTGGTGGAGAAGTGATATGTAAAGTAAGTGCTACAGCAAAATTATTTAATAATAAGAGTACTGTATTTCTTCTTTGTTGTACAATTTACAGTACAATCAAAAGACTGAGCTTTTACACAGCCCTTACAGGAAAAGCAAGACATGGGCAAGCAGAAATAAATTAAGTATCTACCATTGATTGTCATGGATAGCACCAACTTATTGAGCTAATACTTTATTAGTGTGCTATAGCTTGGATGATGATGGTCTTTTTATTGTTTTTGTGGTAACTCTTTATTTTAAGTATCTTATCATTATGAATTCATTTAGTATTGATTGCAATAGCAGTGATCATAAAGAATTAATTTGACATTACCATGAATGTCATATGCACTTATATAAGAGTTTGGCTGTAATTCAAAATTAATTAATATAGTAAAGTATTATTGCTTTTGCAGTTTTGCAGCCTTTTTAAATGTATCTAAAGTTTTGTTTTTTCTTTTTTCACCAGATAGAACCTAGCAGAAAATCTACCTAAGGCTTTCTTCTTCAGAGTCCACTTCATTTAGTGATAAATGGGAAATCTGCCTTAAAAAAAATTCCTTGTGTCTTTAAGCACTTGAGATCCCAGACTCAGAATCCAGTGTTACCCAGAATCCAGTGTTACTAGGACTGAAGGCATGAGTTCTAGAAAAACAATCATGTCTGCTGAGTGTTCCTACTTGCTTGGCATGGCTGGGGTGAGCAATGTAATTGAGAGCTTACCTCTCCTCAGTATCTTCTCTCACCGAGGACGATCCATCCTTGTCAGAGTGAAGGGCCCCCAGCAAAGGAACTCCATTTACTTATAATGATATTGAATTACAAGAGGGTACAATTCAGAACACACTCCCAGCAAGCTGAGATTGTTGAATGTAGGTATTAGTAGAAATCCAGCAAGGTTCAGGGTCTAAATCAAACGTCACATGCCTGTGGCCTTCAGTTAAAATCTACTCAACTGTCTTCTGTTGCTGTTGCCACTGCTGCTGCTGTTCTGAACATAATTATGGTGGCATCTGTAGACTTATTGGGGTTTTGGATGTGGGCAGGTGACTGACCTTATGCATATCTGGACTTACTACTACAAGACATCAATGTCTAAAAATAATCTTTCTCTACCTCCTCAATGTTGAAGAAATCTTTGAGGCTTCTCATCATTCCTATTAAAATGTAGATATCATTTCATTTTCCCATTAGGGATTTATCATTAAGCAATCCAACACATAGAATCACTCCAACTGAATGAAATATTGGAGATTTAAAAGAGATATGAGCTCCAAGGAGCAATCTGAAGCAAAGAGACTATTTAGGAAGCAGATCATGCAGAATGCACCACAATAGACCCTAGAATCCCAGGGACCATGGAAGTTACTGAGAGGAGGCAGAGGAGTGCATACAGCTGAAGTGAAATCTTAAAGACAAATTTCAAAAGATTATTCTGGGGCTTCTTAGGTAGTGCTAGTTGTAAAGAACCTGCCAGCCAATGCAAGAGAGGTAAGAGACGTGGGTTCGATTCCTGGGTTGGGAAGATCCCCAGGAGGAGGGCATGGCAACCCACTCCAGTATTCTTGCCTGGAGAATCCCATGGACAGAGGAGCCTTGCAGGCTTCAGTCCATGGGGTCTCAAAGTCGGACAGGACTGAAGCGACTTAGCACGCACACACACAAAGATGGCTCTACTCCTTTTCTCTAATACATGAAAATCTCTTCTTATCATTCTAATGCTGATATTTTCTTTGTGTTTGTTAATAACACACTGCAATCAAATAAAACAGCTGCCAAATGGAAAATTCTGAAGTCCAGAATTCCCCTGTCACTCTCAATTAGTTAAAGATATTCAGGAAAGAGGAAGGCTGAAGGGACCTGAAGCAATTTGGTCCTTAATACCTTAAATTAGCATGCTCTTTGATGATGGATGTTTTAGAGTGTCTTCAGTAGCAGGGAAGCCCCCCTGCCGCCCCCTACCCCCAGCAAGGCAGATAAACACAAAGTTCAGCACCTCAAAGCGCCTATGCCAGCGTAAGCACTCACCCTTAAAGATTAGCAGAGGATGCCAGGGAGGTAAAATGGTGTTCTTTATTTGTGCTATGGGAAGCAATAATGGAGATTTACAGTTCTTCAATAGAGCATAGGATTTCCCAGAATGCTGACTAACGGAACCACTTGGAGGTTTATTGATGTAGTGCTGTATTGAAAACACAGGTTTATTAATAAATAGCTTCATGAGCATCTAAGAGGCAAAAGGAGGTAGCAAGTGACATGATGTCATGAAAAACAGGAAGACCGTGTGAAGAAAGCATGTGGCTTGAGAAATGTGACCAGGAGATTAACTGCAGGGATCAACTTAGAAACTTAAACATTCAGGGAAAAGGTTCGAGTGGAATCCACGTGAACAGAAGCCTTTTCCTTGTGTTTGCAGGTTTTAATAACCATAAATGTCTCCTAGCGTTTTCCCCGCTTAGGAAGACAATATCAGAGTGCTGGCATCGATTTCTTAAAATCATACTAGCAAAAGATAAACAAAGTTCAAGATATAGAAATATATTTTACACTGAAAAAAGGGGGAAAAAAACCACACTGAAACCCAATCCGCATTTTTCTTGGCTCGCAGTAGCAGGCTGACTAGTTACCCAAAATGAGCTTACTGCAAAATCACTCTGTTCTCACCACAGGCACAATTTACCAACTGGGTGCAGCAGACACCGGGCTGGCTCCTGAACTTCTCTCCTCCAATTAAGCTGCACAACCTGTTACCATTTTGCCAATGGACTCTATTTACTTAGGTTCTGCATAACTTGCCAAGTGCTCACTCTGTGGAATTCCCAGCAAAGAGAAAGAAACAATTTGGGGAATTTTTTGTTAACATCCTTTCTTTTAACTTTCCATAGCAGAGGGGAATGCATCAACGTGGAGCAGATGTGCTGAGACCAAATGCTCTCCTTCTCATGATTACAGTTGGTTATACCTGTGGATAGGCAAACTAATTCCACTGCAAGTATGCAAGAGAGGGTAGTACTAACGTACAATGTGTGGTCCTGGAGGCTTTGTTCCTGTGTAATAGGGTGCTTCGTTTCACAAGACCTGGCACGTTGAGAAGAAAACTGAAGCAAAACAGCAGTTGGAAGCATGGGCTCTCTCTGCACGGCTTAGAGAGTGCCCTAGTTCTCAGCAATGTTGACATAAATAACCCGGAATTTCTTCTTTGGAGTTGAGAGTAATGATTCTTTCTACTTGATGTGCTCAGCGACTTTGTACCCTATTGTTTTCCACCATTTGAAAATGCCCGAGGATGTCATTATAACTACATGTATCAATATGAAACCTTTACAAACAGTTGACTAAATGAGCGGTTATTATCTTTGTTTCTGAAAATAGTGTACCTTTTTACATCATTTATCAGTAACTAGGTGTAGTCGATTGCACTCTGGTATTGATCCCAATATCTATACCCGTCACAGACTACCTTTCCTCAAGGTCATCATAAGGTCGGGTTATGATCAATATGAATTGACTGTCTGCAAATAAATTTATGTAGCTGACATAATTGCAAGTCATACCTTTTTCAAATTAAGGTGGACCACTTTATGAAGCATATCTGTTTGAAACATTAATGGTAACACCATCCGACTCTGCATAATGAACCAGTCTCACCATAATTTACAAGTCCTCTTTGTATAACTGAAAGCCGTGTAAGCTCCCGGAGAACCATTTCTAAATAACACCTGCAGAGTTTCAAGCTTCGGGTTTAGCATGGATGCTAATTATGTTTTCTAAGCAAGGGTATTTCCTATGCAGCCCCATGTGCATTTTGGTTTTCCATTTTCAGCTCTCATTTCTATCATTGCTGTTTCAAAGTTCAGTGAGATATTTAGTCATCCTAATCAAAGGACTCCATTTGATATTGATAAAATCAACTTTTTAAAGTAGAAACAGCATTATCAAAATGCGGAGTGGATTCCAACGCCACTGCCCTACCATGGGCCCCTCGCATGGCAGGGAGACACACTTGTGATCAGCCTGCTAGCCACTGGATGTCACTGACGCTTACATAAATGGAGCTTAAGGGGCATTTATCTGACTGTAAAAATCATGACTTCAGTAGAAAGCAGTTTAGCTAGAAACATTTCACTCAGGCAATTTCTAATTTCAGAAAAATAGGCTCATAAAGCTCACAAAGGCGATACCCAACTTCAAGCGTGATTAGTTTCAGTTGTTTGTTTCAGCTTTAACTGGGATATGAATAAACAGCAAGTTTTGGGAGGTGCATTCCATTTTTGAGAGCAGCTGCCATTCTGCTTTTAAAGGAACACTACCCAATAGGGTTTGTGGCATCCTAAAATACTTCTTGGCAAGTCCACATCGTACAACAATGATTTAGGAAATCATTTTAATTCTACAATTATTGGTGTTTTTGTCTACACAGTTGTCTTACATTTAAGTGTTTTTATGAGAAAATATTCTTATTTTAAAAATTAAAGGTTTTGTGAAGCAGTTAAAATAGACTTTTTTGCTATAATGATTTGGATTCAGATTTTAAACAAGAAATAGGACTTTGTAAAGCACAATTAATGATGACAAGTTTCAGAAAAACATCATTGAATGTAAAATGGCTTCCACCATAAAATGTATTCTCAGATCAGATTGTGGCAGAACAATGTAATTTTTCTTGTAACTTCTCTTTCTGGGACATATCAGGGAAACCAATCAGATCTATCAGTAGATGGCCTATAGTGTAAATATGAAAAGATGTGATAGATTAGAAAGTTCTAACAAAATGAGGTTTTATCTTTTGCCTTGAATATAGACACAAAGCAAATGTAGGATGTGAGTGGCTTGGAGAAAAGGCACGATATCAGAGCAAAGAATTATGACAAATGACATCACAACAGACATGTTGCCATCCCCGAGCTTGAGCCATTTGAGAAGCTATTTTGAATTAATAACGCATGCCATCGTGATTACATTTGCTTAGCAGAAACATTTTAAGAAATAACAGCCTGCAAGAGGAAACTGAAACAATAGTTCTCGATCTTCATATAATATATAATTGCCATTTTTCCTTTAGAAGAGAAAAGGTTCAAAAATCCATAGTAACTAAAGTCTAAGTTCTTATTTTTAGGTGACTCAATATTTGCATATGCAGCAAAGTTAATTTAATATTGCCTTCCCTCCAACATAATATTATAGTACTGGAAATATAAATTCATGGGGACTAGATCACAGACTGGTACCTCTCATGGCTAGAACTGAGGTGGAGTAGGGGAAAGGCAAAGTAAAATTCAACCATCTTTTTGTACAAGCAATTCAGTGAAGGCTAAAGTGGCAGTGCATACACAATCTCACCCTGTCATCATCTGCACGCCCCACCAAAATATCTTGAAAGATATATGAAAATATATGTATATGCCTTCAGGCTATATTGCTAAGATGATTAAAAGCAAAATTCTCTATCTATTGGAACCCAAGCAAATATCTCACAGATTGTTCATAGTTCAGGTAGCCAGGAACACCTGCAATCACATCTTTAGGCAATTTGATGTTTGGCAGAAGGCAGGAAGGTATCACTGTAAGGAGGTTCCTCATTCTCTCTTAAACTATATTTCCACCTTAAATAAATTAAAGCAAGCAGCAGCAGTAGGTAAGGTGGTCAATGCAATTAAATTCAAAACCTGAATGTATTGAACTTTCTGCAATTATACATGGGTCATCTCTGGACAATATGTTGGCCATCTGGTAGCATCTGTGCTGTTCCCTCTAATAGAGTTCCTGCTGTGGCTCGAGGCCATGGCAGGCAGTGCTAAGCAGGTCACATGTTGAGTCTTTCAGCCATATTTAGGTCACAATTTGGGATGGGAGGAGGCAGGAATTATCTTTTTGCACAAAGGCAATAAAAATGAGTAATCCCTTGTAGGTATCTTGTGTTTTGTTAAATAAATAGGGCTAGATTTTCAGTTTTGTTCCATGCTTCATTCTAAGTTGTACAAAAAATAAGACAAAATACCCAATGCTGAAGGCTAAACATTTGCAAACATTCTTTTCTCACACACACAGAATGGGTCTTGTTAAGTGATGGTATATCTGGTTTTTGTTTGGTTTTTTATTTTTCAACTAAAAGGAAAGATGGAAGGGGGAATTCAAAATTTAATTAGTCTTAGATAATGGATAGATGAAGAATATTCTAGAATGCTGGGCATATTCTAGATAAGTTTTTTGAGGGAGAGAAGTGATTAAAAAAAATGTGTATGCCTCTTTTTCAAATAGCAGGAGTTGCAGATTACACACACACATATTTAACTTTTCCTAGATAGCTATTGAAAGCTCACATCCTGCTAGTTGATTCATAAAATGTTGAAACTGATAGACATTATTTCAATGTGTACAAAAATCTCAGCAACTGGGAGAAACGGGATGCATTTTTCCAAAGTAAAATCATTCTAGATATGAGACTATGAAATTAAAAATCTTGTTAAATATGACATTTGATATCAGCACAAAGTTTTCACCTGGCATATTTACTGATTTCTCCCCCCAAACAGCTACAACACTCACATTTTAAAAGTGTGAACCTCACATGTATTATCCAAGTTCATTTGATATAGATTTTAAAATGCAGTATGGACAAGAGTCAAGTCCAGCATAAGCAATTCCAGTTTGACATCAATTAGTGAGTAGCTTTTACTCTTATAGACATATTTATAATGGAAAGGAGTGCATTTAGACTTTAAGGTCCTGCCAACTAATCAATTTGATGAACTAATTGATAATAAATGTTAATTGACAACTAACAGCAGTCAATTAATTGCATTTCAAATGCAGCTCCAGGAAGCTGAGTTGAACATTATTCTATCTCAAGCTACTCAAATAATAGCTCAGCAATGACTTTGCAACAGGCTGTAAAGGTCAAAATAGGCTAGGCTTTTCCTTATTAGGAGATCGGGGATCCCAGACCATAGGTTTACAAAAAAAGCAGCAGCTCCTGCCCAAATCTCCCCTCTCCACCCTGGTACTGTCTTTTTCTCTGAGACAGTTTGCTGGCTTCATGAAAGTCCCCTGCGGCATTCCCTCTGGGTTGCAATGTGGAAAGCCAGTATGCAACTCCAAAGAAGTGGTTGATTCTGTCAGTTATATAATCTGTCTCTTTGACAGAACCACTTAAAGCTAAACTTAGGAGAATGGTTCTGTTTAGTTATGTGTCTTTGTAGCAGGAAAAGATACATTCCTATTTTCTGGGTTCCTACAATTAGAGACAGTCAGAGAACAAGTGAGATGGCCAACTAGTGAATCTGGTAAAATTCAGTCCTAAGAAAAGTCTGTAAAATTGAAATATTCTTCATTTTAGTTTCTTGATACAGGCTAAAATGCCCACAGGGTAAATTGAAAGCTATGCCTATGTTCTCAGAATGAAACTCATTTGTGTGTGTGTAATAAAGGTCTCACTGACCTTTGGCACTCCAAGGCTTTTGTACTTTCTCTTCTCTTTACCTAGAATGTTCTTTCCCATATGGTCTAGTGGGTCACACCTTTACTTCATTCAGACCTCTGTTCTCCTGTCACGTCCTTACAGAGGTCTACCCTAAACATTCTACCTCAAACCTACACACACTTCTTTGTTCACTTTCTGTTGTCTTAATTTGCTCTGTTTTCCTTCACAGTTCCTATCTCTCCCTGGCATTATATATGCTCTTGTTTATTTATCACTGATCTCCTTCCCTTAAATGTAAACTCCACAGGGGTAAACTTGGAACTACTCATCATGCATCCTTGGTGCCAAAATGGTGCTCAGAGTGGGTCTTCAGTAATATTTATTGAATAAATGAAACCATTCTGGAAATTTTCCCTCCAAGCAAATTACCGTGGTCTCATTACCTCTAACTCAAGACAAACAATCTAAGAAGAGCAATAAGGTGAAATGGAAATGAAATCTGGCTAAAAGAGAAGAGAACCAACTCCACCTTTGGCTGTACCAGTCATGTTGCTCTGGGAAAAATCACCCCACCTTACCGGAACCCAATTTCCTCACTACAAAATGAGGGGCATTGACAAGATGATTTTTAAAAATTCCTTCTCACTCTAAGATCTCTCTGATTTTGTTATTTAATTTGTTCTCTTTGAAAGGAAACAATTCTCCATTGTTGTTTTCTGGCTATGTTCTCTGTTGGGGAAAAATAATAATACAATAGAATCATGTGTGTTTCATAAAAATTGTTACCTCAGAAGGCTTTATGGAGTTAGAAAATGTCATTATAAAGTTAAATAAATGGTAGCCAAGGGAGAAATGAGCAGGGAAGACAGGGAGAGGCAAGAGATTTTAAATGAAATTTCAAGTGAGACATAGATTTGAAGAGACAGCTGGAGCAAAGATGGGCCTGTGACAGGAATGAGGAAAATGTGAGGTCAAAGGACTGATGGGAGGAAAAATAAAGGTAAGATAGACCAAAACTGAGGCTCTTTTAAAAAATTTTGGACTTTGAACAATAAAATGTAATGGAGTGTTTTAATTTAAGAAAAGGGAAACAACCGTAGATCTGAAAGAGTTGGGGAAACAGTTCCCTGAGGACGTGTGGGGGTGAACTATGATGGTGACATGAATAGTGTGAGTGATAACTCCACACTTTCACACAACCATGAGCCCTTCAGGCACATCCAAGAATAAATAAATATGTTCATAGCTGGAATCAAGGTTTCTGGCTATGATGATATGGATTTTTACATCTTTGTTGCTCTTTCTTGGATCAGATCTAAGCGAAACCCATAAACTCCTAATATGCTGACCAGAAAAGTTTACATTTTCCCCCTCAAAAGGCCAATCAAAGTCCTTAAACTTTGTTTAGAGGCAGTTGGTTGGATTTAGGTTCTTTCCTAGATTTTTTTTTTTTTAATCAGTTATCATCTACCTGCTTTGGTCTATTGTTTTGTTTTTAAGAAAAAAAAATTATGAGAGAAGCTGGTGTAGTGACTTAAAGTCACTCTTTCATCTTCTTTTTGAATTTGAAATGATATGCAGATACCCTGGGGTAAGGTGAGAAATCCTATTCCACACAGGATAGAGTCATAAACTCTTACGGAATGCCATTGTCACGGGCAAATTCAGATATTATTTCAATAAACTCCTTTGAGCAACATAATCTATGAGTTTATTAAAAGACCCTCAGGTTTATCTTGTGTACTATAAATAATCTATATGCTCTTTCAAACAAAAAATTCAAATGGCAGAACAAAGCCATTAAGCTTTCCCCTCAAGTTACATTAGGAGTGGATCTGTTTGCTGCCAACGCAGCCTCCTGATACGTGTTACAGGGGCTGGAACAGTTCCTAATGTAGCTCGATGAGAACAACAACTGCATCTGGATTTCCCACAGCCTCAGAATAAGTGGTGGGTGAACCAGGGTTCAGAAGCATACAAATACTCTGAGGCTATTTCTTTCCACCTTGTCAAAGGGAGCAAGTGAATTTCACTGGCTTTTTATCCCTCCGCAGAATTCTTCCTTCCCCTCTCCAATTCTCCTTGCTACTCAACATCTTGGGTTTTCTTCCAGCGATACCATGGTTCCACCTCCCCTTGTACCCTCTCCTTGAGCTCTCATGCCAAAGCTAGTCCAGATTCAGAGAGGATGCTACCTTGAAAATGCTCTCTGAATAGGATAAGTTTTTTGAAAACAGAAATCTGACATCTTTGTCTTTGCAATTCACACCTAGCTTAGACCATGTATTACCTTAGTTCAGTTCAGTTCAGTTGCTCAGTCATGTCCGACTCTTTGCGACCCCATGAATTGCAGCATGCCAGGCCTCTCTGTCCATCATCAACTCCCGGAGTCTACCCAAACCCATGTCCATCGAGTCGGTGATGCCATCCAACCATCTCATCCTCTGTCGTCCCCTTCTCCTCCTGCCCCCAATCCTACCCAGCATTAGGGTCTTTTCCAATGAGTCAACTCTTCGCATGGGTGGCCAAAGTATTGGGGTTTCAGCTTCAACATCAGTCCTTCCAATGAACACCCAGGATTGATCTCCTTTAGGATGGATTGATTGGATCTCCTTGCAGTCCAAGGGACTCTCAAGAGTCTTCTCCAACACCACAGTTTACCTTAACACCACAGTATTACCTTAACACAGAGTATTACCTTAACTCAGTATTACCTTAACACAGAGGCAAATGAATGAATAAACTGATTGGGTGTTGGGTGTAATTTGAGTGTAAGGAAAGAATTTAAAACATTAATTTGGAGCATCAGAATATAAAACAATTAAGAAAAACTAAAAACTGCATCCAAAAATTAAATCATAAACAATAAAGACAATACATGGATCTATAAGGCAAGAATTTTGGGGGGGAGAGGGGTGACATATGACAATTGAGTCAAGTCAACTCTATTAAAAGAAGTGGATGATATAGCAGAGAAGGCAAGAGTCAAAGCAGATATCCAGATATTAAATTAAAGGGCATGGAGAATTCAAGCAGAGGGCCATTATAAATATTGACTTTGAAAATAATCTAATTGCAAAACAAAAGAAAGATTTACATCTACTTTTCCCAAAAGTAGTTTGTTTCCCAAAGTAGTTTTCTAATTAGGACCCCATGCAGTTAGTGCTAATACACTTTAATTCATTATTAGTCAATGAGCCTAGTTTTAAAATAACTCTTTCCAAAACATTGCAAATCAACTATGCTTCAATAAAAAGAACTTATTCTCAAAAAGCAAAATAAAATAACTTCCCAATAGCATTAGAATAGAATTCTTGGGACAGAATAAAATATTCTAAAGACAAAAGCTAACTAAAAGTCTTTTGAAAAATCAAAGGATTAAATGTTGATGAATAAAAATTCACCAAAATTGATAGACATCTATATTGATAGACATCTATATTAGGCTCCATTGTCTTCTAGCTCTAGGTACTCTGCTATTATTACTTATCCCAAATACATTTATAGAAGCTCTTGTTACCACTGACAACCTATTATTTTCCCACATTATTTGACTTAATTAAATACAATGCTCTGTTGTTGTTGTTTAGTTGTTAAGTCGTATCTGACTCTTTGCGACCCCATGGACTGTAGCCTGCCAGGCTCCTCTGTCCAAGGGATTTCCCAGGCAAGAATACTGGGTTGACATTTCCTTCTTCAGGAGATCTTCGCAACACGGGCACTGAACCGATGTCTCATGCATTGCAGGCGGATTCTTTACCATCTAAGCCACCAGAGAAGCCACCCACAATGCTCCATCTTGCACCAGTATTTCTTACAAACTTATCAACAGATCAATACTTGTTGGAGAAAATCTAGTATCAATCTATTTTTAAGGAATTATTTAATTACCAGAACAATTTTTAGATGAGGTTGATCTGGACGCACCAAATGATGAAAAAAGGGGCCACTTCAAAATAATCCTTAAAAAAGTGGTTGCATAGTCTCAAAATATTACCTATTACAAGGAAAAAATAGTAAGTTTGCAATGGAGAAAATCTTCCAACAAACCCCCATTGCAGGACATTCTACAGAATACCTGCCCAACACTCCTTAAAACTGTCAAAATCATCAAAAACAAGGAAAAATCTAAGAAACTGCAAGAGCCAAGAGAAGCCTCAGGAAATATGACAACTAAATATAATGTGCTATCCTGGATGGGTTCCAGAGAAACAGGACATTAAGAAAAACAATAGAGGAAATCTGAATAAACTACAGTATGAAATTTAATTAACAATAATGTATATATTGTTTCATTAATTAAAACAAATATGCCATATTACTCTAAGAGGTTAATAAGAGGGGAAACTGTATATGACATATATGGGAGCCTTCTGTGTTATCTTTGCAATTTTTATGTAAATCTTAACCTATCCTTTAAAAAAGTTTACTTTAAAAATTTAATTTAAATGAAATATTTTTAAATAATCAATTTTTATAGAAATGTTTTTTAAAACTTATAACAAAATGCTTTCTTTTTTCATTTATTTTTATTTGGAGGGTGATTTCTTTACAACGTTGTGTTGGTTTCTGCCATATATCAACATGAATCAGCCACATAGGTATATGAGTGTCCCCTCCCTCTTGAACCTCCTTCCCACATCCTACCCCATTCTACCCCTTAGGTTATCACAGAACACTGGACCTGAGCTCCCTGCATCGTACAGTAAATTTCCACTGACTATCTAATTTTACATATGGTAATGTATATGCTTTCTTAAACAGCAATTGCAAACATAATTGGATCTTTTCTTTAAAACTGGAGTACCTTATAGACATGAGTTTGTATCCTTTGATAAGACAATTACTACTTCTTCCTCTCTGACAGTTTGAAACCAGTGTGCATTTCTACTGCATGTGCCTACTTTAGCAAAGTCTCCCTGTTAATATAGATAAAGCATTCAGAATGGTGCCTGGAACTTAGAAAGTTTGCAGTAACATCAATATTGCATGAACATAACTGTCACTCACTAACTGTAAGCAGATCATAAGCTTTGGATTGTTCCTAGTGATAATGATGAATGAGTTGTAACCCATTCATATTTGTTCACCTGGTTGCTATTGTGACTAACCAAATATGGACATTATTAAGTGGCCCGTCAAGGTTCTTTGCAAATAGAAGAGTGAAATGAAATGACCCAGGAGGGAATTACACCTCTGTTTTAGGTCCCATTGGCTCCATCAAACAAGCATGGGGCTCATATGTATCCCTCCCCCACACCGCCACATACACACACCCTCTTCTCTCTCTCTCTAAACTCTGACCTCCCCCCATCTCCCAGTTCAAAAATAGACCAAGGATACCACAGAAAACAGACTTCAAGATGCAAAGCACCCAAGTGAACTGTCATGTTGTTTAGGAAGCTGGCTTTCTAAAGCATCTTTCTAGCTTTCAAAAGCTTCATGACCAGAAACCCTTGAGTAGAAAGCATGGAGGAAACCATGGGAGACTTGGTCCCGTCACTTTCAGGCAACGTTGTATTGGAAAATTCCTTGCCAAGCACTTGCAGCAACCGCTGCCTGGCTCCACTCCTGCCAATCAAAAATGAGGCAGGCATCCCCTTTTGGCAAGTGGCCAGAGGAGGGTGCTCTGTTGTTAGGCGAAGATCCTCCAGGAAGAGAGGGGAACCAGCAAACAGGGATCTTCCATCTCCCTTCAAACCTGCAAGTGGAGCCCTTGTGGTGTTTCTCCTTTTTTGTCTCATCTGTCACTCTCTAGTCTTTGAACAATAGAGGCAACAATGGTCTTGTCTAAATGATTTCACAGGCTATTATTCAGACACTCAACTTTCAACATTTCAATTTTGTCATTCTGTTTCCACACAAAAGGTGCACTTCTACAGTATAATGTTCTCAGAATTATGTCAATGAGCAGTAATGGCTTTTAACATTAAGTTGATCATTAACAACTACATTATCTGAGGCATAATCAGTGCTTCACCCTTTTGTGTGATTATGACACTATGGAATCTGAAGCTAATAGGAGGATGCACTCATAACAACATATAAAAATATTTATACAGTAATAAAAGGTTAGTGAAAAGCAAACAGTCTGAAACAGTATAATGAATAAAAATACCAACATATTTTATTTACGAAGGTGAGTTTCTAAAGGAGAAAAATATGTAAGCAGTATCACAACAGTAACAATTCTTTGTTCATAAAGGTTTTCAATACTGCGTTTAAACATTCTGTGTAGGGGTCATTTCAGTGGAGCTTTACAAGGGGGGCATAATCCAGTAAGTCTGTATTTTTTAAACAGTTGAATAAGGCAAAAAGAAGATTCTATGTTTTAAGAATTACTTTCATAAATTTTCAAGCTATTCGTACTTTCACAATTTCTCAAGCTATTTGGCAAAGAAGGTTGAACTGATGATACTGAGTATTTTTTTTAACTGATTTTACTCTTCCTTCTCCCATCTCTTGCATGAGAAAATACTCAGGGAAGAATTGTGTGTATTTGCCTACAATTCAATGTTTGCAACCATACAGCATTCAAGGCACTGGAGAATAATTACAGTAGCAACACCAAGTTTTGAAGTCTGGAGAGAAGCTCAAGTCTAAATGGACCATGTTTTACATATGATTTTGGATTTTGATTAGAACCTGTTAATTGTAATAGATTCGTCATCAAAGAATCAAGCCAATATCCATGTAATCATAAAGAGTTACATGCTATTCTTATCACTTGATGAAGAAGTCACATTTCCAGGAATCTATCCTTTAAGAAATTCCTAAATCCAGAAATAACTTAGCACATAAATAAGTTTATCACAATATTATTTATAACAGTGAATATCAAGCCAACGTGACTATCCAAAAAGAGAGGGATGGTTAAGAAACCAATGACTACATTTTCATTTGGACACATGGTGACAGATGGCTTAGCCATTTCTTGTGATGTTTACCAAAAAATTAATAAATAAAAGACTTATAAAATTTAATTAAAAGGGAAAATGCAAAATTGCATGTGTGTATGTATTGAAAGCACTATGCACAGAAAAAAAGATGGAGATGAGCTGGGAGAAGAAAATATACCAAGTAAATAGTGTAGTTTTCTTGGGCAGTGATTTCTTTCCTCCTCCTCCCTGCCCTTCCCCACTTCTTCTTTCTTCTCTGTACTTTTCTGTATTTTCACATTTTCTTCAAATAGAATACATTATTTTTCCCATTTAAAACAGGATGCATGTTTAACTCTTGTTTCCTTGTCCTTATTGGAAGATATTGAATCAAATATACATTGAACAATAACAACGTGTGACAGCCATGATTTTCATTCTTCCAACACCAAAAGACAGTCCTTTGACTTGAAAGTACAGAAATTTTGTGTGGAATACAATGCGTCATTTTTGTGGCTTCCTCCTGCCCCAAGTCTTCCTTCCTCTGACTGACCTCATCCACAATGATAAACCACTATCCTTTCCGTGTGGACTTCTCTGTGTCCAGCGAGCTTTGCTTCAGCTCATTTCAGTTCACACTTTGCTTTTTGGAGCTTGTCTGCAACATTAATGTAAAAGGTTTACTTAAGAGAATAGAAGCAACATATTTTGAGGAAGAGTGGAAGGCTTTTGTTGCTTCATCCTGGGAACCAGGGAAACATTCTAAGAGAATGTATGTACCTGATTGTGGGGAGGGAATTTGACACAAGAGTTTGAGGTGCAAGAAGGCATATGGGCAAGAAGGGATTGTTCAACACACTCACTGCTATAATCAAAGAACCCTACTTGCTGGCCTTTGGATGTGTCTTATACTGTCTGTCCACCTTTCCAAACACCTCATGTATTATTTCTCCTAGAATGCTCTCTCTTATCCTGTCTATTCTCACTCAAGTCCTGCCTCTATCTTCCTTTCAAACTTAGCCCCTTTAAAAATAACACATATGAGGTTTACATATAAAGATATTCATCTCTTACTTATAATACTATGTTTGATCACAATTCACTCTTCTAAAATGTTCCAACTGAAAACCACTGTGCGTGTTAGTCACTCAGTCATATTCGACTCTTTGTGACCCCGTGGGCTGTAGCCCACCAGGCTTCTCTGTCCAGGGAATTCTCCAGGCAAGCATACTGGAGCGGGTTGTCATTTTCTTTTCCAAAAAACCACTTCATGTCTGTAATTTTTTCTTATTTTTTTTCCATTTCACAATAATACATTGAAAAAATACTGATGTATAGAAACATTACACAAAAATTATATTAATAAAATATGGTGCAGGTTCATTCTCTTGGATGTCTTCTCCAAAATTTGAAAGATATAGAAAAATGTTGGGAACCATAAAACAAAGACATAATGATTTTAGTTATGATTACTTCTGAAGTTATAAGAGTTTGTTTTATGGATGCCTATTTAACTCTGCTTCTCTTTTCTGATTTTCAATCAGTATTTCCTTAAAATACCTAGAAAAAAGCTTAGGTTTATCTTTGATATGTAGAAAGAATAAATATACTGAGCAGATACAAGAACAAATCAACCCAGAACCCATGGGTAGCCAGCCTAGCAGAGCACAAGTCACTGAGCAGCAACCAGCAGTTTCTTTGAAGAGCAAATCAGTTTTTCTGCAGATCAGTTTAATTACTTTCAATGTTAGAAGGAAAAGACATGTGCACAAACAGGAAGTCTTTGATATAACCTTTATAGTCTTCAAGAAGCTTTTCATTTCTGACTTCTGCTATGCTAGTCAGGGTTGCCAACAATCCTGTCATGCCAACCAAAAGGTGTTCATCTGCATTCTCCTTAGTGGTCTTTTTTCGTATGAAGACCATGCTTCTTCTGCACTTGGAACCTCACTTCCACTGTATTATGCTTCCTGTCACTCAGTATTTGTGTCCTATCTCCATTCCAAGCAGCTATGCCATGGGAAGGCTCTTCAATAACTATAATATCAAGACCTTCTTTCTTTTACCTTTTTTTAAAAAAGATTTTTGATGTAGATGAGGACCGTTTTTAAAGTTTTATTGAATCTGTTACAATATTGCTTCTGTTCTATATTTTGGTTGTTTTGCCACAAGACATGTGGGACCTTAGCTCTCCAACCAGAGATCGAATCTGCACCCCCTGCACTGGAAGGTGAAGTTTAACCACTGGACCACCAGGGAAGTCTCCCTTCTTTCTTTTACAATGATGTTGTCTGAGGCATGTGCTCAGTCACTTCAGTTGTGTCCAGCATTTTGAGACCCTATTGACTGTAGCCTGCCAGGTACCACTGTCCATGAGATTCTTCAGGCAAGTATACTGGAGTGGGTTGCCATGCCCTCCTCCAGGGGCTCTGCCCGGCTCAGGGATCAAACCTGTGTCTCTTGCGTCTCCTGCATTGCAGGCAGGTTCTTTACCCACTGTGCCACCTCGGGAGCCCCTTTTATGATGATATTGAACTGTAAGTTGGGTACTACAATCCATGAGATTCACTAGTGAAACAAATATAAACAGAGCCCTCAGGTTATCTCTGCAAATAGCCTCTGCCCTGTTTATCTACCATTGCATAACAAATTACCCCAAAATTTAGCAGCTTCTAACAACAATCAATATTTATTATATCACAAAGTTCTTGAGGGTCAAAATTTAAGAGCAGCTTACATGAATGATTCAAGCGTCAGATCTCCCACGTTTCAGTCTAAATAATGACTTGGTTTGCAATTATCTGAAGCTTTGACTTGGGCTGGATGATCTACTTCCAAGGTGGCTCACTCACATAGCTGGCAGGTTGGTTCTGGTTGTTAATAAGGGGCCTCAGTTCCTTTCCATGGGGGCTTCACCAGAAGGCTGTTCAACATGGGGGCTAGCTGTTCCCAAAAACTGGTCAAAGCTGCAGTCACTTATATGACCCAGCCTGGGAAATCACAGACCATCATTTCCACAGTATCATATTCATTACACAAGATCAGCCCTATCCAATGTGAAGGGCATGATAACAAAAAGCAAAGATTACTGGGAGTTAACTTGGTCATCCTGTTATTTCTCATGACACCTTCTATCGATATATGGAATTGTTCTTTGATCAGTTTGAATCTAAAGTGGCCTGTGACTGTTTTGAACAACTGAATACAACGGAAGTGATGCTATGTATATGCGCATGTGCTCAGTCATGCCTGACTCTTTGTGATCCCATAGACAATAGCCCACCAGACTCCTTTGTCCATGGAATTGTCCAGGCAAGAATACTGGAGGGGGTGGCCATTTCTTCCTCCAGACGATCTTCCCAACCCAAGGATTGAACCCACGTCTCCTGAGTCTCCTGCATCTCCTGCACTGGCAGGTGGATTCTTTACCACTGGGCCACCTGGGAAGCCCAAGTGATGCTATGCCAGTTCCAAATTGAGAGTCTTTTAAGGACACTGGAAGTTTTTTTTCTTGCCGTTTGGAGCCCTGAGCCATTCTCTAATAAGTTCAGACTAGAGCTTCACTGGTGGCTCAGTGGTAAAGATGCCTGATCTGAGTTCAATCCCTGATCCAGGAAGATCCCATATGCCAAGAGAAGCAACTCAGCCCGGTGCACAGCAACTATTGAACCTGTGCTCTAGAGCCCAGGGAGCTGCAACTACTGAGTGCACACATTGCAACTACTGAAACCTGTGGTCCCAGAGCCTATCCTCTGCAACAAGAGAAACCCACATACTGCAACTAGAGACCAGCCCCTGCTCACCACAACTAGAGAAAACCTGAGCAGCAATGAAGGCCCAGCACAGACAAAAATGAAATAAATAGATAAAATTCTAAAAAAAGAAGTTTAGGCTATCTTGCTGAAAAAATAGCCACATCCTGGTATGTTGAGGTGTTGGACATGTGTGCAAAGAAGGCCATCTTGGTTAATTATTAAGATGACTCCAGAACCTATTACTGAAGGACTGCAACCACATGAGAAATTTCAAGTTAATATCACCAGCCGAGTCTGCCAATTCATAGAACTATGAGACTATGAAATGATATGCTATCCAATGACAGAAAATCAGGACAAAAGTTATGCAACTTTCTATTATTCATTCTTGGTACTTTATGTGTACCTTTGTATTACAACAAAAGTTCCACGATGGCAGGAAACAGTACCTGGATTGCTATGATGGCATCTTAACTGGTTTTCCACAATATTCTTGCCTCCAACCAACTCTTCTCCAAATAGTAGTCAAGGTGACTATCAACATAACTTGTATCAAAGTCTTTCCCCATCCTCAGATGATTCTATGCTTCAATTTTGCATTATGATTGCATTCTACATACCAATACAACTCTTTCAAAACATGTATAGCACTATATTTTTAATTATAATTTGCATAATCACTTTTTAATGTTGTTCTCCCTAACTAGATATTAATCTCTAATAGGCAAGGTGCCTTATCCATTGGTCTAGCCTCTGTGTCAAGCACAATGCTTAGCACATAGTAGCCATTCAATAAATATTTGTTAAATGAATAACTTTTAAAAAATGGCTTTTACAGTTCACTTCATTTTGTATTAGCAACTTACTCCCTAAGTTGCCTTAGGGAGTAACTAACTTGCCTCTTTGGGCTATTTCCAGTTGCAATAAATATATAAAACCAATTAATGTTTCAGCTAATTTTTCATAGGCTTCCAGAAATAGGTCAAGAAAAGAGTTATGTGAAATGTGACATATGTTCCAGTCTTAAGCCAAGGATTCTGTAAAGATAAGCAGAGTTGTGGCCACTCTTTATTGAGAATAGCTATTCAGACTCTATCTAATTCATCAAAGCAAAATAAACGATAATCCTCCCACTTCCTTTTGCCAGTTCTCATTTTTATTTTCTACAGAATTCTTTAAATGATTTCCTACATCTATTGCATATTTATATGTATTAACTTATTTAGACTACGAATAAAAGATTCTCCAACTCCTTCCTTTGGCGACCTTGGAAAGCATAAAGCCTTGGTTAATATAACCAGACCAATCCTAGAAAATTAAAATCACCACCCAAAATGCTTCTGCATTATTAAAAATGGAGCCAGACAGACTGTTAGGTGAAGCATATGTTAACAAAGCACAGAAGTGGTTAAACACAAGGACATTTCCCTATATAGGAGACCAAAGGCCCAAATATTCAATAACAAAAATTTTAGCCATATGTGCACTTATGTAGAACAGATTATTAACTGTTATCCTCTGTAAATATAAGAAATGAATTACAATAAATCTGAATAATTTTAAATTATTTTTTTCTGAAATCACAGCCATTAAGCAGTGGTGATCATTCAGTGGAAATATTCATCAAGATACATGTATGACAGAAATACCAAATTCATTTTGGGATGTCAAATGGAGGCAGATTCTACAAATGCTTATATTCAAAAACATTTTCAGAGTAATTATGCTTTTTTGGACTACATTTTCAGCATCCTTTTTCTTTTTTTCTTACATATGTTTCTAAATCTGTGTTTGGAATCCAAATTTTAAATTTAATTACAAGCAGAAGACTATGCTTACTTAACATCCAATTTAATCCTAAATTACCCTGAAATTCATAGAGGCTCATGGGAGTTCAGGGTTGGCAGTTTCCTAAAGTTTATCCAATCCAGTGGTTTTCAAAGATTAATGTGCTCTAGAATCACCTAGTTGCTGTTCTTTGGGTTACCCTGGTGGCTCAAACTATAAAGGATCTGCCTGCAATGCGGGAGAACTGGGTTCAAACTCTAGGTCAGGAAGATCCCTTGCAGAAGGGAATGGCTACCCCTTCAGTATTCTTGCCTGAAGAACCCCATGGACAGAGGAGTCTGGCAAGCTACAGTCCATGGGGTCACAAAGAATTGGCACGACTGAGCAACTAACACATTCAGAATCACTTAGAGGACTTATTAAAATACAGATTGCTGGGTTCTACCCTCTGAGTTTCTGAATCCATGGGTTTGTGGGGGGGGACTGAGAATTTGCTTCTGTAGCTAGTTCCCAGATCATGTTAATGTTAGTGGTCCAGAGGCCTCACTTGGAGGATCACCGATCTAACCAACTGCTTAAATTTTACAGATAAAGAAAAAAAATCCCACAAAACTTGAAAAATTAATCCAACAATTCTGCCACAGTCAGTGACAAAGTGGCAAGAAAGGGTGAGATTAGAAGACAGTTTTCCTATTTCCAGGTAGAATGTTCCTCTGATACTACTTTCTTATTCTGAAGTATATTTAGTACCATATGAGGCATTGATTAATAAGCTGCAGAAAAAATAAGTCACAGCTGAGGAAAAGGGAAGACAACATAAGCATGGTCTCTCCCATTCGACAAAATTAAAGACATGCAGGACCACACCAAAAATTGAATGATTCAGGTATTTCTTTGTGGCCACTACTTCCCTTTTGAAGTTCATTTTCCTCTAAACATCTAAGGACTTACTTTGCATTCTTACATTGCAACGTCTTTGTTGATAACTTTTCAGTAATTCCATTAAGGCAAATCACAGGGTTGTCAAATCTTCAAGGATCAGAAGATCATGAGTTGACAAGTAGCAGATGCACAGAAAGAAGTTTTAAATAACGTGCATTCATTCCCCATGTGGAGCAAAGTAGAATACCTATTACTCCATGATAGTAAAAACCAGCCGGGAAGTAACGAAAAATGGAGTTATGCCACGATATTTACCATTTCTCCCACTTTTATGCAGTGAAGAACCAAAAAATTCAGAAGAAAGAAAACTCTTAGATTTTCCAACAAGCTGTTTCTGTTTAAAGACAGAAGTTTCTGTTAAAATTTAGTATAATTGTGATGTCACTGAGCACAGTGAAAGCTGCAGGCAAACAGAACATTCTCATTGTAATACCACTACTGTAGGCATATTTGAAACACTATAGCTTCTTCAGACTATAATTATAACTGTTTGCTGCTTCTGTGGTTTCAAAGATAATAGAAATTGTTCACAAAATTTACACAACACTAGTGTGTTTCATATGAAATATAGACAGTCACGTGCAAAATATCCCATTATATATTTTCTCATAGAGAAAAACAGCTGAGAAACCTACAGACCATCAAATTATGACTCCAGTGTTTCATTACAAGCAATTAGACTCCGGAACCCAAAGGTACAGCCAAAATGCTTGGTGTAATTTGGCTAATACCATTTAAGAGCTGGGCCACAGGTGTTTAAATCTGCAGAAAAGAAAAATCCCGGTGGCTCTAGGGTCTTATTAGTTTACTTTTAATTCCTTCCATCGCCTGCGCATCAAAGGTGGGAGCTGGGAGAAAATATATGTTAAATGAGGAGAGAGATTCAAAATTCCACTGATTCATTACACAGGCACTGAGTGAATGACTCCTCTGTGTCAGGCACAGTTCTTGCCTAAGTGAACTCAAAATCCAGCAGGAGAAGTGGCCATAAATTCATCCCTTGTCAAACATTGAACACTGTTGTAAAGATATCAATACAACCTGTTACTCATGTTATAGAACAGACTGTTTTTTTGTTCAGACTGGGAAATTAAGAAATAATCACCAAAAAAAAAAAAAAAGAAATAATCACCAACAAATGACATTGATATGGGTCTAGAAGAATTAAAAAGTAGTTTCCATACAGAAAAGAAAATCATCTGATGGGAAATAAAGCCATGAAAGACAGGTTTGAGGTCATATCCCTTAGAAAATTATGCTAAGGAATTTGTACACTGTTTTCAAGATAGTAGGAGACATAGGGAGTGTTTGAGGGCTCTAGGCCAAGTAGTTTCTGAGAAATTTCTGGGAAGCACACCTAAAAAAGGTAGACAAAAAATAAAAGACATCTTTTTGTAATGCTTGGATGAGCTTATAAGTCTATAATAATAGACTCCCTAGAAATCAATCACAAAGAATCCAAGGAGTTAAAAAGATTTGGAACAGACTTTTGCCCTGAGGTATCTGCAAATTTCTGGTGGCCTAGAACCTGAATTTCAATGAATCATGCATTAGTGACAGGACACAAAACTGGGGCCAGAGCAGAAATAGATATCAACACAACAAGGTAAATGGGGAAAAAAACCCAATAAAATTAACAACAACAACAACAACAAAAACTAAATGAAAATCAAAGATATGATATGCAGCACCAACACAACCAAAAGTCAGTTCCATGATAAGACTAATGAACAAATCTCTGACGAGAGTAATCAAGGGGAAAAAAGAGAAGAAGGATGCAAAATACATGAAATAAGGAATGAAAGAGGGACTTAATTAGTGATGCAGCACATCCTAAAAAGATAGTATGAGAATATTATATCAACTTTGTTATAGTAAATTTACATTATCAGTGAAATGGGCAAATTTCTAGAAACATTTGTAAACTTACTTGTTCATGAAGACCTAGAAAATCTGAATCACCTTAGAACTCTCCCAAGAAACTAAAAATATTGTTTTAAAATTTCTCCCAAAGAAAAGCAGCTTGTTGAAATTGTTCGATTGATGTATTCTGCTATGCAATCAAGGAACAGATTATTCCACTATTTTAGAGAAGAGAGAAAAAGAAATACTCATTAATATAGGTAAAAACTAGCATATCCTTTATACTAAACCATAAAGAGTCCGTTTGAAACAGAAAATTATGAGTCAATATCACATAAAAATTATTAAACTAAGTCCAGGGATATACAAAGAAGACAACACATTATTAACAGATCATGATTATTCTATAAAGTCGAGTTGATTCAACATTAGAAAATTATGAGATTGCTTTGTTATACTAAAAGATTAGAGGAGGAAATCAAGGAACAGAAACCTACACATCCATGAAGCTCAAAAAACTCTAAGTAGGATAAGTACAAAGAGATTCTCACCAAGCACATCATGCCAAACTTGCAAAAGACAGAAACGAAGAGCGAATCTTGAAAACAGCACATGAGAAGCAACTCATCACATACAAGGGATCCTCAAAAAGATTATAAGCTGATTTCTTTTCATAATCATGGAGGTCACCAGGCAGTAACATGGGGTCGCAAGAGTCAGACACGACTTAGCAACTAAACCACCACCATAAGAAACGTTATAAGGAGTCTCTCAGACTGAAACAAAGGATACTAGACAATAACTCAAGATCGTGTGAAGCAATAGGAGCAACAATAAAAAAGCTACACAGCAAACATGATCATAAATAGTAATGCATATTTGATGTGTAACTCCTCTTTTTTTCCCTATATTATTTGGAAGACAAATACATTAAAGAATAATTATAAATAATCATAAAATTATGTTAAGGAGTGGGTGATAGAGTTATAAAGGAAGAGAGATTTGTATACAACTGAAAGATAGTCTGAGCAAATTTTTACCTAACAAGTAATAACCAGCGGAGGGACTTGACCTATCAGTTGGCAATACTTATTACAAAATATACTATTTAGGATACTGTGGCATTAGCGTGGAAATAATCCTATAGACCAATGGAACAAGAAAGAAATGCCAGAATCAGATCTACACACCTTGATGGAAACCTGATATATGAGAGAACTAGAATTGTCAAATCAGTAGCAAAAGATAAATTTATCATTAAAATATGCTTGGACAATTGATGATCCATATGTAAAAAATTGTGTATCTTCAGCTATATAAACAATCAATCCCAGATAGATCAAGTACTTGAACTGGAAAAGCAAGAGTAAAAAATTTTAAAGATTAGAGGAAAATATATTTGCCAATTCGGGGTAATAAATAATTTTTAAATCAAGCAGAAAACATAAACCAAAAAGGGAAAGAGGGAAAAAGGATTGCTACTGTCTAGAATAAACTTTAAAATCTTATGAATTCAAATGAAAAAGTCAAATAGTACCTTTAAAATGCTGCTGCTGCTGCTGCTAAGTCACATTAGTCGTGTCCAACTCTGTGCGACACCATAGACGGCAGCCCACCAGGCTCCTCCGTCCATGGGATTCTCCAGGCAAAAGTACTGGAGTGGGTTGCCATTGCCTTTTCCCCTTTAAAATGAGAAGAAGCTATAACAAAAAGTTTTCCAAAGATGAATAGACATTAAACATAGGGAAAAATTTCTTAATGGCAATGACAATCAAGCAATGTTTATTAA
The DNA here is from genome assembly GCA_024291935.2 of Okapia johnstoni. NCBI lineage: Eukaryota > Metazoa > Chordata > Mammalia > Artiodactyla > Giraffidae > Okapia > Okapia johnstoni. The sequence goes on along the minus strand of CM044319.1, from coordinate 29,041,273 downwards.
AACTACAATGAATTATAATGTTCTGTCCAAACAGAATGGTAGAAATTCAGAAGTCTGAAAATGCCAGATATCGGCAGTATGTGGAATAAAGGTTATACACTGCTGATGTAGAATAAAGTTGAATAAATTGGTAAAACTACTTTGGAAAACAATTCAGAGTTGCTTGGTAAAAGTGCATCTGTGCATACCCAACGCCACCATTTCTAGGTGTATATTCTAGAGAAGCTCTTGAATACATGAACATGAGCAAACGTATACAAGAACATTTATAGTGACACATATTTTATAATAACAAATCAATCCAAATGTCCAATAGCAGTAGAATAAAAAAAACTGAAATGCATTCTTTTTTATTGAGATAAAATTGGTAAATAAAATTGTGTGTTTCAAGTGTACAACATTGCAATTCAATATTTGTTAGAATGCAATAGTATACAACTGTGAAACATGAATTCCAGATAAATCAACATAAATATATCTCTAATGCTTAATATTGAGTCACAGAGTAATACACTGTGATTCCTTTTATATAAAGTACAAGAGAAGGCTAAACAAAATAGCAGAGATTCAGATTTTTATAAATATATACACATATGATTTCTACATAGATTAATACATACACATGTATGACATATTTTAGGGAAAACAAGGGATTAATTAACATAATTCAGGATAGTAGTTATCTTCAGAGCAGAGGAAGGGGGCTTCAACTGGGCAGAAACTCGCAAAACATAGGCTTTCAAATACAAAGGTAATATTATTTCTTAGGCCAAATTAAGAGCAGTGATCATTTCGTTTTTAAAAAATGCTACTTCTGTATAGACGAAGACTCATTGGTGACTCATTGGAAAGAGTTGACTCATTGGAAAAGACCCTGATGCTGGGTAGGATTGGGGGCAGGAGGAGAAGGGGACGACAGAGGATGAGATGGCTGGATGGCATCACCAACTCGATGGACATGGGTTTGGGTAGACTCCGGGAGTTGACGATGGACAGAGAGGCCTGGCGTGCTGCAATTCATGGGGTCGCAAAGAGTCGGACACGACTGAGCGACTGAACTGAACTGAACTGAACTTCTGTATATTATATCTATTCTTTTAGTATGCTGTATTTCACCATATAAAGTATTATATTCACAATAAAATACACAACACTTTGAAGTAAAAAGTAAAAAAGTAAGTCTGAGTAGGAAAAAGGAATCGAGTCTTAATTTTAAGAAAATTATTCTGGTGGACATACAGAAGAGAGACATTGATGGCATCTATCATCTCCATGGAGAAAATGAGTTTCAAACCTGGGCAGTGCCAGTCAAGGGAAGATTTAGAAGAGAAATGTTATGAATGCATCATTGATAGAACAGATAAGAGAATTTGTTTACATTTTTAATTGAAGGATAATAGCTTTACAATACTGTATTTGTTTCTTACCTTACATTAACATGAATCAGTCATATATATATATACCTTCCCTCTTGAAGATAAGAGGATATTGATGTGTTTTGTGCCTGACTTAGGATGGCAACAATGACCAAGGAGAACTGTAGGAAAGCTCTATTTGAAGGATGAGAAAAAGAATAGGAATAACCAATAGAAAAACAGACCCACCAGAGAACATCCCCAAAGCCAGGTGAGGATTAGGGAGTTAGTTTGAAACAGATACAGCTCAATCACTGTAGAGTAAGTTCTGAAATCAACGCCTGGTATGCGATGTACAGAAATATTTTTCTGAACTTGGGTGAAGGGAGAGGGTGTGGAATAGCAGCTGTGAGAAGTACAATAGGGAAATATTAGAGACAGAAAGATGGCTGAACAGCAGTGAAAGCCCAGATGAGGTTGGATAGCATGAATCTGTAGGATGGACCTCTGGCACAATTCATGACCTTCGGTGATCATCAAGGTTGCAAACATTTTCATGTTCAAAACATACAGACATACATATGCAAACACTCGTGCATGCGCTCACACACTCAAGTTTGGACTAAATAATTTGTTAGAGCTCTATCAAAAACCAGAGACCACAATACAGAGGAGACTGTAAAATCCTTTATAATTAGGCCACATAATTGCCATGGATAACTAAGTATTTCCATCTAGGCACAGCTTCTTCAGAATTCTGGTTGGTCAGAATTTCCAGGAAACATTTAAAAAGGAAGGTTAGGGGAACAAATTAGAGCCCCCACTACAGCAGTTAACTCTGAAGCAATAACTGATATTCACCCTCTCCCCACTTTTCACTTACTTTAGACTTTCCTTCCCTTCGGTCTGCACTCTGGTTGGTCCAGGTGGCTTGACTGGTAGTTTGCCCCAGGCCCTCTCTGGCCTCTTGTTTCTATGTCGTTCTCAAGTCATAGTTGTTGTACTTGCTCTTCACAAATACCAATTACAGTAGGCAGGAGAGGCATACATATTTCCCATTGTGTAGCACAGCTCCACTTTTTTGAGATAATCATGGTCAGTTATAAGGAGAAGCCAAAGTGACATGACAGTGACTTGTGTTTATTGCATTTTACTCTGATCCTTGATGGAAGCATGCTTATTTGAGAACTAGGACCTCAAGACATACAGAGCCCAGTCTTGCAGAGACAGCAAGCACAGGCTGACCATGTGGGTTACTAGGAGTGATGAAGAGGAAGATCGCTCCTACTTCCACCCTTAAATTCCCAGACCCATCTGTTTTATCTGTTCAGGCCACAGTACCATATAATGGTCTTAATTTCAGTTGCACAGCATGTTCTGAAGGGTAGCACTCCATTGCTTTAGCCTACCATCTCTAAGACAGCCCTTCAGCTAGACTGTACCTTCAAGAAACCATTCAATACATTCCATGATCTAATACCAGCTGCTGCATCTTACTTGCTGCAAAGTGGTCCCTTGGTCCATGGTAATGTTATGCAGGATTGCCTGTCAGTAAACCACTCAGTGAACGCTCAGAGGATGGTATTGGCCAAGGATCTCCAAGCAGAAAAGGCAAACCCATATCTGGAGTAGGAAGGGATCCAGTCAAGAGAAAATACTGTAGGAAGAGTCTAATGTAGTCAGTCTCCAGCAAGTAGCTCGCTGGTATCCTCAAGGAATCTTACTGTATCAGGGTCTCACAATAATCAGTCATAATGGGAAATTTCGGCCCTTCAAGGATCCTGTTAACCACTCTGCTACTAGGGAGCTCAGTTCCCTTATAGCATCTCCCACCATGAGCCCCAGCCTACAAAGGACACTTTACCACTGAGTGTGCCTATCATCACCAGCAATACCTTCCTTATTTCCTTGGTAAACTCAATGTCCTTCAGACCCTTGTGAAGAATTTAGCCTGTCGATAGGTTTTTCAGCCTCATGTGGTTAACTCACAGCAGCAGCTTCCTTCTCTGAGCCTTGAGATCCTCTCCTCTACAGTTTCCTCCACAGGACTATATGGAAGTGCCAGGACTTCTGCTTCATTTATTGTGTGTATGTGTGTATGTTAGTCCTGTAGTCGTGTCCAACTCTTTGTGACCCTTAGGACTATAGCCAGCCCAGGCTCCTCTGTCCATGGAATTCTCCAGACAAGAATCCTGGAGTGGGTTGCCATTCCCTTCTCCAGGGAATATTCCTGACCCAGGGATTGAACCCAGGTCTCCTGCCCTGTAGGCAAATTCTTTACTGTCTGAGCCATCAGGGAAACCCATTCATTTATCGTAGAAAAGTGCTATCACTCAACTCCAAAAACAACCTCAGCAGCATGTTAGAACTGTCCTCCAAGCCCTTGCGAGAGTGTTAAATCCTGTGTCATTAGAGAATGCCCTACATTCTTCCTTGACCAGCATTATCTCCACCTCTGTCTGATAATACTACGATGGTTCATTCTCAGACATACTCTCCTGCTTCTTTCTGGAACATGATAATCAAGTCCTACAAATTTCTATCCTTTTTCCAGTCAGCCTGTGCCTTAATCTGACCAAAGTTATAGGTCTAGGGCCAAGAGAGGACTTGAGGGAAGACCTGAGGAGAAGAAACATTGTCTTGTAAGAGACCTCTCTCATTTAAGGGTTCTTCATGTTCTTCAAGCAAGAAAAGAATCTAACTTCCATCAAGAATTAAGCCACCTCTACAGAATTGGAGATTTTAGGGAAATAGATTCAGGGTTCTCAAGCACATTTACCCCAAAATCTCTCCCCAGATCCCATTTGCTTCTTATTAGAGCCTAACTTTGACACAGGACATGTGTCTATTCTGAGAATGCAGACTTCTCCTCAATTCAGCCACTTTTACAATTAAATAGAAAGGAACCAAACAATATCTGATCATCAGCTGTGTGTGACCTTCTACCTCAGAAGATGAGCGCCTCAAACATTTACAAGAGGGCCTTCTGACTAGCACTTTGCTTTAAACTATTGACTAATAGATCTGAGCCTGTCACTTTCTCTCTTCATTGGATCAATAGCCCTTAGCAATAGCCATCTAGTTCCACAGTCTTTACAATTACTATTTTCCTCTTTCTCTTAAATACCTGAGACTTTGTGCTAATTATTACATCTTTTCTACCTGTACTGTATCCCAGCTTATTACAGATGAAAGTATTCACAATGTCACTGCCGCAGTGTAGCTAGGATGATCAATATCCTCCCTCCCAGCATCTAGGGGGTTGGGGGTGGTGCACATTGCCTGGAATTCAACTTCAGAATCCCATCCTTAAAAATTGCTTTCTGAGACCACATCTGCTTTCAACTGCCCTAGGTTAGGTTCCCTATTGCGTGCTCAGTTCTTTCTGGCAGTAGCCTGCCAGGACTGTGGCCTGCAGGCTCCTCTGTCCATGGGATTCTCCAGGCAAGAATACTGGAGTGGAAAGCCATTTCCTACTCCAGGGGATCCTCCAGATTCAGGGATCAAACCTGCATCTCCTATGTATCCTGTATTACAGGTTAATTCTTTACCCACTGAGCCATCAGGCAAGCCCTAGGTTCCTTAGAAGTAGAGTCTAAGAAAGGACTTCTTGTTTGGGTTATTTATTGAGTGCTCTTGAAAGAATGGGACTAAGGGGTGCAGGAGAGGGCAGGGGAAGGAACTGAGAAAGGATGTGGTCTTGGCATCCATTTGTTCCCATAAGAAGTTCTGGAGCACAGCTTGTACCACAGAGTTGGTCAGTTTATGGCAAAAGGATAACACTTCTCTACCCCTTTGTCAGATAGTCATTGTCTATACAGGAGGAACAGTGCTGGAAATGGGCATGTAGACTTCCTGGTGAGGTGCATGCATGTGAGCTCAGTCGCTTTAGTCGTGTCTGACTCTGTGACCCTATGGACTGTAGCCTGCCAGGCTCCTCTGTCCATGAAATTCTCCAGGCAAGAATACTGGAGTAGGTTACCATGCCCTCCTCCAGGAGATCTTCCTGACTCAGGGCTTGAACCCATGTCTCCTGCATCTCTTGCATTGCAAGCAGACTCTTTACCCACTGAGCCACCTGGGAAGCCCTTCCTGGTGAGGTACCTCCTGTTAAAGAGTAATTCTACAGAGAAGGCATAGCTATGAATGGCTATCAGCCTATCCCCACAGCAGTCAGGAAGTGAATGTATCACAGCATGCAAGGGATCCATCAGCATGGCACCAGCACCATCCACTTAACTAAGTCTTAAGATACCTTTAGTGTTACAAACTGCAGTAACACAGAAGAGTAATTCCATGAAATCAAATCATATATCTAAAGCCATGCAGGGATGTGCAGGAACTGGCTTCTATTAGCTCACAAGAGTTAATTATTCACATCTCTTCTCAATTGGGTATTCAGTGATGTCATGATGGAAGCTTGAAATTGTCCATGGTGGGAGTACTTTCACTATGGAAACCAGCAAAAGCTACACACCAGGCCCTTTTTTATGGTGGGGTGGGCAGAAGGGAGAAGATGATCAAGTTGTTAAACATTTACCAGCACACTGCTGACATAGTGCAAGAATTGTTATTTCCAATTTAAGTATAAAAAAAAGGTTAAGAAAGAGCAATTAAGTGACAGATTTAGAATTAAAATCTATTTCTCTCTGACTTCATCATATCAGGAATATTAGGCTAACCTAACATACACTTATTGAGTGACAACCATGTGCCAAGCATGGCTGTCACTAAGGCGCATTCTAAACCCACAAAGGAAATGGAATGAAAGTTCACTCTGGAAAATGGAGAACATGATATCTTGGGAATTTAATTGAATTTCTTCTGGCTATTTTCATGTCTTTGAGATTTTAATAATGTTCTAAAGATTTTTCCCTTTCAATCTGTAATATGAAGATTTTTTAAAATGTAATCTAAATGCCTCAGTTTATGAGATACATATGCAAAAGCACTTTGGAAGTGCAGAAAGCTTAATACAAATGGATGAATTGTTAATGAGAAAATCATTAGAGAAGATACGGCTCTTTTTCAAATGGCTGAAGCAATAGATCCCTTGGAGTGAAAAGGAGGAGGACTTCAAGTACCCTCCTTAAACTGAGTCAAGGCCACTTTTTGTTATGGCTTTCAATCGAGGTGAAACAACTTTTCCAGGCTCTCGTTTTGACAATGATTTTTTAATGTGGTCGGAATTCTTCCGGTCCTGAAGAAAGAAGAAGCTCTTCTCTCTTCCAATATTTGCCTCCATCACCTTTTCAGAGCTAGAACTAGAGCTGTTCGGAAGAAAGTGTTTCAAAACTCAGGCAGCTTCATATCTTGCCGTATACATTCAGGGAAAGTTGTTGAATTCAGGGCCATCATCCCTTTGGATGCTTGGTCGTTTGCTGATTTCAAGACTTTCATATTTCAAACCTTTGGTTCCTTGCTTTTCTTCTCTCACATCTTTGACTGTAACCTGCCTCCTCTCTGTCCCAGGCATCCTTGCTGTCTCCTCTTACCACTCTTTCTGGCAGAACAATACATCATCATTGCAGTGTCAATGGTCTCCAGTGCTGCAAATAACAATGGCTTTCGAGAGCAAGGATATTCTAATGGAAGAAGAGAAAATAAAAGATGACTTACTCTTACAGTAGCGAAAGGTACAATCACAGCATTAGGAATAGTTGTAATATTGGCAAAACTACTGATCTGAGCACCTGACTGATTCTTAGAGAAAGCAACACATGTATACACAAAAACGTTCCCACACAAACACAGAGAGAGTGTATGATTGTATACCCATTTCCTAACTGAACAAAGAAAAGGCAACACAACTCTTTAAAGGGCTGTTTTTTTCTGGGTAAAATTTCAAAAGACTGCTCTCAAAGCATATTGTATATGAGAGACAAGGAAGGTTATAGATGAGAGACAAAGTGAAAAACAATTCACTTGCTCCAAGAATTTGCTGAACAATTTCATCTTGCTGAATTCCACCCATTCACACATGTATTTAGATCCTAACAATGACTGACAGACATTTGGAAAGCAAAAGTAAAAGTTGACCCGCAGACAGTTCAAATTTGCCATATGCTTGCTGTCACTGTTAACAGTCTGTAGACCATCCTAATTTATGCTTCAGCAGATTAACCTGATGTATTTTAAAGAATCTGAATACCTGTTTATTTTTTAAATAAGGCATTTTATTTTTCCTTATTATTCATAAATATGACAGCAATGATAAATGAGTAAGGGCAGATTTAAGTAGGTGGAAAGGGGAGATAAAGGGTTTTTCCTCCTATGACCTCTCACAAATATTTTCCACTTAAATGATCGCCTTGCTGAACAAATTTTCAAAAAAAATACATCAGGTGCAATTTCAGGAATAAAAGTTCTTTCCTTCCACATAGCCTAACAGAATTTTAAAAGGAACTTATTAGAGCTTAAAAATCACTATACTTTAAATGGCTTGTGTGTATGTATATGCAAATGACTAATCATACACTTTTTTTAACCTGTCTAATATTTGCGTTTTTAAACTTTGTTACTCTCTTGTGTGTTTAAGCAATCAAATATCCTGTTAACCAGATTCCCTTTCCTTTTCTTTCATGAAACTACATTTCTTAGGCATTATTGTAGATGTAAAATATTTCTGATGGAAAGGGAAATAATTACTATTACTTGTTTTTAAATTTGATACTACAGTCCAAATCTACTCAATCTTTCCTCTTTGTGCATTTGAGGGTAGGTCTTCAACTTTCCCAGTTTTAATCAGATTGCCCAGATGGTCATGCTTATGGTAAAAATGTCATTAAGGACTGGATAAATAAAATAATTAAGAGATTTACTAATTAATTTTTAAAGATTCTAGATTTTGAGCTAGGACTATAGATTGTGTTACATAGGCTTTGTCTCTTTTGCTTTTAACAAAAGTGGTTAATAGTGGCTGGTGTGTGGTAATGCTCAGCAAGTGAATTTTAAATAGTTATTAACAGTTATTTACAAGTTATCATATGTAGTCTGCTTTTAAAGGTGCCCTACTTATGTCAAAGTGTTCTAAAATAATGAAACCCACCATCTAAAACATGCATGGCCATTCATTATTTTACAAGAAAATATTCTGTTGCTTACATTTGAGCAAACTTCACTTTTCAAATATCTCCTCTGATAGCATGTAAAGTATGAAGCATGGACAGAGTAAGTAACTTACAGCAACTCATAGAAATTATACGTGGAAACAGAATGAAAATGGTTTAATTGCAGGCTTGTGTTTGTTGTCACACTGATGGACAAAGCCGTCGGGACTAGGAGAGACCTGATCTACACCTCAGCCAACAACATCCACCTAGCTTTTTTTCACAGCAAAACCTCCTTGTCCTTTAAATTCTCGAGGTGAGGAGGGTAGGAATGATGCACTGGATTCGTCTGAAGCACCAACAAGACTCTTGGTTCATCTGGAGAAGCAAAACCCTGGGCAGCTGGCACCCTTCCACAGGGAGCTACAAACACCCCTTTGCCACGTTGCGAGTTTCTCCAGGCAGCAGATGTCTCATAGCTGCCGCGCAGGTCTCCAACTCCACCACACCACCTGGGCAACATATTTAATGTACTGAGGATGCTTTTGTCGCCGCTTGGGAAAGATTTTTTTAATTTTATTTCATTTTTCTCTCAACACCTTCCTGATTAGTGAAATTTGGCCTCAGATCGCAAAGCTTTGTATTCAAAAATATAAGGGGGAAGAATCAAAAGACTCACACTTTTTCCCATCACCCCAATTCCCCACCCCCAAATCATTCTGGAAAAAAAAATGCATCCATCTTCTGTACCGTGACAATGCTCTTTTATTCTTTAACAATGGAATTTTTCCACAGAGCAGTTCTGCTGAACCACTACGTAGAAAAGTTATACAACGAACTGTGAGATGGTTCACCCTCCTGCTTGGCTCCAACAGCACCAACTTCAACACGCCTCCACCACAACTTTAAACGGTGGGTGCAATCCTCTTAGAACATTATCTGGAAAACATTCTGACTTTTTCGGCTGCTAAAGTGATACTTACAGTACCGTTGTGTCTGTTTAGTTTAAAAATGAGGTTGATAACGATAATGCTTTTCCTAAGATGATCTTCTACTTTTTAATGATACCCGTAGTTTCCCCTACATAAATGACTAAATCCTTACAGAATCTCGGTCTTGATTAGCACTCCTGCTAGTAAAATTTCACATACTAAATCAGCACCAGCTGTAGCAAGAAAGAAAGAAAAAGGCAAGTGTAAATGTTCCATATGCCCCACCAAATTGGCATCTGTGTCAGTAACCCTTTTTTTTAAACTATTGTATACATACATTCTCTTAAGTGTTTTGTTCACAGAATACTGCTAACAAAATTCCTCTGTTGGCATCTCAAGGAAAGAGCCTGTCCTTGGTATAATTCAACGGCACCAAATTCAATTTCTCCTTCTCCTCATGTGGTTACAGACACACCTGAGTTCTATGTATATAAGTTGCTTCAAGTTAGTGCACCTTTATTTTGACATCTGTTCCCTGTAATATGACATGGCAGTGCTCTCATAAAGCTGCTTTATGGTTGAAATTCAATTGGTAGCAACAACAAACAATGTCAGAGAGACAATAGAATTATTTTGGTCACCTGGAAGGTATCTTGGAGACCAGGCTCGAGACAAATAATCTGGAATGTGTTGACAGTAGAAACCATTTGTGATCACTCTCATGTTGTCCCTCCTGTTTTCTTCCCATTATGAAGTGTCTCTTCACAGAACTGAAGATACATCAGCAGGAATCCCAAAGCTATAGCTAAGATGGCATATCATGCCACTTTAGGTGGCTTTCTTATCCATTGGGACCTTATTGTCTGAAATCCAGTAGATATAGTTCTTCAGGAACATATTTAAACCATAAACATGAATACCACAATAACCATCAGAAAGCTACAAACATAGAAGAGTGTACTAATTAAATGTTTACATACAAAGAGTGTCAGTAGGCTATGGCCCAGAGATAGCTGTCTCACAGAGATCGCTCTCTGGAACCTGGCTATCCTGGTGAATGCATGCATGCTCAGTGGCTCAGTCATATGCGACTCTTTGAGACACCATGGACTGTAGCCCACCAGGCTCCTCTCTCCATGAGATTTCCCAGGCGTGAATACTGGAGTGGGTTGCCTTCTCCTTCTCCAGGGGATCTTCCTGACCCAGGGATAGAATCTGAATCTCCTGCATTGGCAGGGGGGTTCTTTTACTGCTGAGCCACAGGAGAAGCCGGTTATCCTGGTAGACCACTGTATATGGAAGAAAGAACACCCATTTCTTTGTGACACTCATTAATTCCTGATCATGTGTCTCACAAGGGCTGGTATTTTCTGTTGCGCTTGTTTACCTCCATGTCTACCTCTCTGGATTTAACTATAAACTCCTTGAGATAATCTCTCTATAGTCTCTTATCTGTCTCACTGGAGGAGCAGAGTTCAGCAGATACCCAACAAATGTCTGTCCAAATCAAAATGGTTAAGGAATGCTGAAATTTTTGTTATAATCTAAATGAACTGGTTGATGAACAGTTTACCAATTGGGATCAAGTGATCCAATTACATAAGGACAAGGGAAAATGGATGAAAATTTCTTTTGTTTCCCTGAAGTTCTCCTACTATATAAACTCCCTTTCATCAAATGCTATTATATGGGTATAGAGATTCAGTGAAAGTTACTCTCAATAACATTTTTATATCGAAGGGTGAAAATCAGAAGGCATTTTGGTGACAAGTTAAAAATCTCTTGGGTTTTCTGATCCAGTTTACCTAAATTCTTAGCAAAACAATTAGAGAACAGCATGTGGGAAAATTCACAACTACAGTATATTTTTCAGAGTGCTTTTATAAAATATGAAAATTCATTCTCTTAGAAACATGTAGCTTCTTTTACAAGACAATGGCTTCTCTCTCTAGTACTGTTGGTAATCCAACAAAGCTGCTAGCCTCCTCTCACGGAAGCTGTGAGTGGAATTCCCACAGCGGCAAGTTTGAATGAGATGATCCAATGTTTATACACATGAAATTCAACCACACTTACCAACCGTGTAGTGATCTTACATCTGTTATAATGATTATACTGAACTGATTCTTAAAACACTTGGTCATATTATAATTGACGGTAGCAGTGGTAAAATCTGTATTTCTGCTAATCTATTGCTTCCAGAAAGTAAGCGCAGTTGTTGATATGTCTTTATGTTCCCAAATATCAGCACTGTAATACAGAGTATGTATTTGTTAAATGACTCCTGAATACATGATGCTTTTTGGACAACCGATTTCTTACATGGTTGCCTGCTTATTTTTTAGTCCTAGTCTGTAATTGGCATGTTTATTTTAATACAGTTGCATGGATGATAAATTACACACAGATATGGGGTTTCTCCAAATGACAGACAAGTATAAAAATGAACTTGGAGAGTCAATCAATCAAGAAATCCTTCCTGAGAACACTGTGTGTGCATGCTGTCCTACGACACTTCATAATGTAGAGTCATAGGCCCTGATGAATAAGAACAATCGCTGGTGCAAGTCAGGACAGCATCAAGCTGGCATTCTGGTTGCTCTATGCCTGTGTCTCCTTGGTAAATATTTTGAATATCAACTTTGGTTTCTGATCGAAGGCAATTTGTGATTGTGCTGTGAAGACACAGTGTGATTATCATCTTAAAAGAATTAGGCAATAGAGGAATATGAATAACAGGGTAGTTTATACAATGCCTACAAGAAGTTTATAGAAAATGGTCGTGTTCACTAGGCAAAATTCAGGAGGTGATGACATGTGGAATTTTCATTTAGGGCACTGACCTTCAAGGTGGTGTCTGGACCAATCCTGTGTATGGACACTGGGGACTGATGTCCACCATTGTCATTGCCTTTTATAATTTCATAGGCTTTGCTAACCAAAACTACCTCACTCTCCGGAGATGCATGCCAGGGTACTTTGTGTGGGGTGGTTGCTTCTTAAAAGGCCACAGCCAGGTCACACACTATTTAAAACGCTACTTTATTTAAGACAACTTTCAAGTGTTCCTTCTCCCTTTGCTATCTATGATTGCCCCATTTCAGTTTGCCATAGAACAGCTGTTTCGATATCCAGCATTTATCCGTTCTCCACATGCATCCAGCCCAGAGGGATTGTTAAGCAGATCATTGTTTTAATTCTGGCTAGATTCCAGGTCCCCATTATTAGTGATCCTGTCTTAACATTTACTGTTCAGTTTGGCTCACAGGTGATGTTGATTAAATTGGATATGCCATCTGGGGTGGCTTTTCATCTGGTAGGCACATTCAAGGCAGAGCATACCTAGTGCTTCATTTGGGTCTGAAGCTTTACACCTCATGTGATGGCATTCTGGACATGGATGTGTGCAAACCTGGGCTTGAGTCCTGGCTTCTCCAGCTAGTAGTTTTTTCTGAAATTGGGCAATCCACTTCTCTGTTCGGGGCTTTGATTTTTCTAATGAATAAAACAGAATCATCACTAATTCATTCTTTCACTTAGTTCCATGTTAATTTTTTAACCATTTACTAGGCAGCCACTATTTGCCTGAGACTCTGCCAGGTTTGGAAAAATCAGAGGCAAGTGTAAAGAATATACTGATATTACTTGTATCATTTACAAAATATCTCTTTATACAATAGACTTGAGCAAAGAGCCATGAAGCCTGGAGGGAAAAACAACAAAATCTATTCCCAAGAATCACAGGATTTCTCAAGAAGGACATGAGCATTGAGTTGCATCCTATAACTCAAGAGCTCCAAATTTTGCTTTTGTGCATTTCATCAATGAAAATATCCATGTGAAGATAACACATAACAATTTTATCCCTATGTATTGGGCAAAAATGTCCAACATGTACAATTTTTTTTAAAATTTCATCAGTTAATTTAAGTAAGCAAAGCAAACTTAACTACATGTGCTACATCCCACCTGGGATTGTTATGAGAATCAAATGGCATGATGTGTGAACCGAGTAAAATGCTGGAGAAAGAGCTTTTGAATCTGTGGGTGATGTTGCATACCCTTCCTATCCCAAAAGGCAGTCCAAGGATTGAATTAGAACATGAATGTGAAAGAATATTGGAAATGTAAAGCATCAATAATAACAAGAACAATAAGAGTTAACACTTATTTCACTTTTACAATATTTGAGGCATCATCCTAAATGTTTTATATGAATTAGCTCATTTATTTCTCCCAACAACCAATATCGTGGGTTCTAAAGATGAGCTATCTAAAGTGTTGATATCGCTCTCACCTTTTCCAATTTACAAAAATCACAATTTCATAGGGTTTGTCCTAGAATTACTTCACTATTTTACAGATGAAGAAACGAGGTACAGATAAAACTACACAATAATTTAAAAAATTGAAAATACAATATATATAGTGTAGCACTATATATCCATCACATATTTCCCCTTGCTTCCATCCTATCCCACAGATGTAACTCCTTTTAACATGTGGGTTGTGTACTTCTAGTGTATTTTCAAGTTGTAGGAGACTTTGTAGAAACACTGGACAGAATATTATATGTACTGCTCTATATACTGCATATTAGATAAACTAAAATTATGCAAATTGTTCTGCAACCTGCACCGTTCACTTTACACTCTATCTTGGACAACTTTTTATGATGTGGGTCTACCTTATCTTATTCAAAGTCTGCATAGTGTTCCAATACATGGATATATCATGACTTATTTAACCAATTCTTTAATAATGGCTATTGTTATTCAAAATATAGCTATAATTGATGTCACTGTAAGTAAATGACCACTTGTATTTTTAGGATAAAGTCCCAAAAGTACAATTATTGTGTCAAAGTGTAGACATATTTCACATTTTAATTCATATTACTAGATTGTACCATAGAACATTTATAGCAACATACACTCCCACCAACAATATATGCTAATGTTTACTTCCTAATATTTACCATCATCTTTGGTGTTCTGATAGACAACACAGAATCTGTTAGTATGTCTGTGACTCTAGATTCTGGATACTAGGTCATATATCGTGTCATCTTCCTTGGGAATTGGAGACTAGTCAGACAAAGTAAGTTTGACTAGACTGATCTAAGTGAAAACAGCTCTAGTATAGCAACCTACACTGCTGAGGAAATAACAGTAGTTATTGCAATAGGAGTATGGTCTTAAATGGAGGTTTTAATATTTTTAACAAAACTGGACCATATCCAGAGTAGACAGATAAATCTAGACACATGATACTCAGAAACACAGTGTAAACCAACAACAGCCCTAGGGGACACATGTGTCTTCACTCCCCACTCTCTGGTCCTGTGTTCGTGCGTGCTAAGCTTCTTCAGTCATGTCTGACTCTGTGCAACCCTATGGACCACCGCCCACTAGGCTTCTCTGTCCATGGGATTCTCCAGGCATGAATACTGGAGTGGGTTGCCATGCCCTCCTCCAGGGGATCTTTCTGACCCAGGGATTGGACCCCCATATCTTAGTCTCCTGCTTTGGCAGGCAGGTTCTTTACCATTAGTGCCACCACTGGCCACAGGCAAAGGCAATTGCCATGAGGTCTCTACCTCTGAGTCCTTCACAATTCAGTCTCTCTGATCGCCACTCCAAACTCAGAGTAGACACATTAAATGTAAGCTATTTGCCATCGCTGAGCTGCATGGTGGTTTTGCCAGAAAAAATGGAATCAAGAAGATACAGAATTTTCATCAGGACGTGTTTTAGAGGAGAGAAGAAAGTGCAGATGACATCTGATCACAATATTTAAGTCGTTTTTAAGAACCACCTCCCAGGGACTTCCTTGGCAATCCAGTGAGTAAGTGGTTAAGACTCCATGCTTCCATTACAGGGAGTGCGGGTTTAGATTCCTGGGTAGGGAACTAAGATCCCATGTGCTTAACAGCACACAGCACTCCAGGAAAAAAAAAACAAAAAGCAAAAAATCCACCTCATCCCAGAATCACAGATGAGAACAAGTTAGGTTGAAGCCTAAAGCCCTGGGGTGATTTGTGGGTGTGCCTAGTGGAAAATAATGATAGTTGATACAGAGAGATTCTGGCCAGAATATTGCTGCTGATGAAGACAAGAGTGATGTCGAGATAGCAACATTCATCTTGATTTCTTAAGACTACTAGGCAAATGGAAAGTCTTTATAATATTGTATAGAATTTCTTCAATGATATATATTTCAGTAGAAAAAAATTTAGATTGTTGTCCAAAATTTTTGACATTTTCCTTGATATTATATTAGTAAGGATGATTATTGCAAGATACTATAACAAATGAAATTAAAAGATGTTTTATCCTTGGAAGAAAAGCTATGACAAACCTAGAGAGCATATTATAAAGCAGAGACACTACTTTGCCAACAAAGCTCCATAGAGTCAAAGCTATGGTTTTTCCAGTAGTCAGGTACAGATGTGAGAGTTACACCATAAAGAGGCTGAGTGCTGAGTGCTGAAGAATTGATCTTTCAAACTGTGGTGCTGGAGAAGACTCTTGAGAGTCCCTTGGACAGCAAGGAGATCAAACCAGTCAATCCGAAAGGAAACCAACCCTGAATATTCGTTGGAAAGACTGATGCTGAAGCTAAAGCTCCAATATTTTGGCCACCTGATGTGAAGAGTCGACTCATTGGAAAAGACTCTGATGTTGGGAAACATTGAGAGCAGGAGGAGAAGGGGGTGACAGAGGATGAGATGGTTGGATTGCATCACTGAATCAATGGACATGAGTTTGAGCAAGCTCTGGGAGATAGTGAAGGACAGGGAAGCCGGGCATGCTGCAGTCTATGGGGTTGCAAAGAGTTGGACAAGACTAAGCGACTGAAACAACAACAAAAACATAAAAAATCACCCCCAAATCTCAATGGACTAACATAATGAAATTTATTCCTTGCTCACAAAATAGTTAAAAAGGCCTTCTGAGTGCCTCTTTCAAGTGGTGACTGTGGGATTGTATGACTTCCACACGTGATCTCCATTGCTACTACTGAAAGAGAAGAGAACTTGTGAAAGATCACACTGACACTTTTCTGTCCAGTTCTGAAAGTGTTGTATATCATTTCCATCAATATCTAGTTGGCCAGGACCTGATCACATGGTCCAACCTAAAGGAAGCTGGGAAATGGACTATCCCTGTGTGCACAGAAAGAGGAAATGGGATTTACAAGAATCTAACCAGCTAGTCTCTGTCACAGGTACACAACCAAACCCAAGAATTATACTTTCCTTGGTAAATTTATCTGCAATACTCTTTAGAATTTTGGAGGGAAGGTTACTTTGCCATATTTCAATGGATTCTCAATACCACATAATTAGGGATGAAATTGTTTTTGGGATATGAATGAAGCCAGAGACTCATAGATCTAAGACCTGGAACTGATCTTGAGACTTCCTGGTTGAATTCACCTCTTTAGGTAAGTAAAAAGTGCTCTCCAAAAACCCTTTTGTAATCATCGGGAATTTCTTTAATGATTTTTCTCCAAAGACATTGTATTCAGAAATAATTTATTTACCAAACCACATTTACCAAACAGTAGTATTTATTTTTCCCATGTATTATTAATCAGAAACATAAAACTGCAGATCAAAAGTTCTGAGCCCAATATGAAGTCTTACACTGAGCTGATGTAAAAAAGTCAGCCAGAAGCAAAGAAACTGGAGTTCCAGGGAGTCTGTGTGTTATTTCAGTGTTGTTGAATGAATTCGGTTCAGTTCAGTCACTCAGTCGTGTCTGACTCTTTGCATCCCCATTGACTGCAGCATGCTAGGCCACCCTGTCCATCACCAACTCCTGGAGCTTACTCCAACTCATGTCCATTGAGTCAGTGATGCTGTCCAACCATCTCATCCTCTGTTGTCCCCTTCTTCTCCCACCTTCAATCTTTCCCAGCATCAGGGTGTTTTCAAATAAATCAACTCTTCGCATGAGGTGGCCAAAGTATTGGAGTTTCAGCTTCAGCATCAGTCCTTCCAATGAATATTCAGGACTGATTTCCCTTAGGATGGACTGATTGGATCTCCTCACAGTCCAAGGGTCTCTCAAGAGTCTTCTCCAACACCACAGTTCAAAAGCATCAGTTCTTCAGTGCTCAGCTTTCTTTATAGTCCAACTCTCACATCCATACATGACTACCGGAAAAACCATAGCTTTGACTAGATGGACCTCTGTTGGCAAATGCCTCTTTTAATATGCTGTCTAGATTGGTCATAACTTTTCTTACAAGGAGCAAGTGTCTTTTAATTTCATGGTTGTAGTCACCATCTGCAGTGATTGAATTAATTGTGTCTC
This sequence comes from Okapia johnstoni, assembly GCA_024291935.2. NCBI lineage: Eukaryota > Metazoa > Chordata > Mammalia > Artiodactyla > Giraffidae > Okapia > Okapia johnstoni. The sequence continues at coordinate 29,023,613 of CM044319.1, read as the reverse complement.
CCAAATTCTGTTGGTGAAGCTCTAACCCCTGGTGTGACTGTATTTGTAGACAGTGCCTTTTTGGAGGTGATTAAGGTTTCATGAGGTCCTAAGTGTGGGACCCTAATCCTATAAGGCTGGGGTCCTGACAAGAAAAGAACGAGACACTAGAGATTCTCTGTTCACATATGTAAGAGAGTCATGTTGAGACACAGCAAGATACCACTGCTTGTAAACCAGTGAGAAAGGTCTCTTGAGAAACTAGCCCTGCCGGTACCTGGATGTTGGCCTTCCAGTCTCCAGAAAGAACTGCTATTCAAATAACTCAGTGTGTGGCATTTTATGATGGCTGAACTAGCTGACTAATACACTCAGTTAAAGATAAAATTTCCATTGTATCTCTTGAAAATATACCTCAAATCCTCACTCTGTTCTAGTCAGTTGTGATCAGCAGCAAATGTATTTTCCATCTTTTTATAAATAGCCTTGCTTATGTGGGGAAATATTATCTCAAATTTTATTTCTTCTGGGTGTAACTGTATCAAAAAACCCTAGCTAGAATAATTAGTTCAATAAGCATGGACTTACATAAGATTTGGTATTTATTTGTTTGTTGTTTGCTTGTTCTTCTCTATACTGTCTCAACTACTAGAGGTTCAAATTCTAGCTTTCATATTCTCTTAGGCAATCACTGTATACAATTACACACGTACAGTAAGTGATGTGAAAACTTTCAACCCAAGTTATCATTTTCAGATTCATGCAGAGAATGAGAAAAGAAATCATGATGATGAAATAAAACATTTAGATCTGCTACCAGGAAATCATTTCCTCATCCTTCTTTCAAACAAGAATCAGTACATATAGGTTCAGAAAAAGTGACTGAGGCAACACGCCAGGGTCATTTTTTCAAAGGCTTGAAATCTTATTTTGCAAAGAGGTGCTGGTTATGGATACATGCCCCACCCCTCTCTCCCTCCTTTTCCATGTGTGAGTCTCATACTTGCACTTCATGAATCTGCTTCCCTGTGACCATCACAGACTTGAAGAATGTGAAGACTGTTAGAAAGCAGGATTTAGCATCCCCATTTTAATAATAAATACAAACACACACTTACCCAGTACATTTTACGCCTGCCTGCAACAAAAACAGCTGAACAGATTGTGATGAAATTCAGAGACTGACAGTCTGACAAAAAAATCCCTTTTTGTCTAAAATCTGGCTTCCATAGGTTTTTGCAAATCTAAATATTTGATTTTGCACTGGAAAAGGAGCCAGTCTTATGTACAATTTATAAAATAAATGTGTAGATACATGTTTTAAAATCTCCAAATTTTGTCAACACATACTGTCCAACTTGAAAGACTTTTCTCCCCCATTTTTTTCCCTATGACTTGCGTGTATTTTTCTCCTGCCTTTTAAGGCTTTAACTATATTTATCTAATAAGAACTCTTTTGCAAACCAGTGTTTCAATAGTGATTTAACACTAGTTTCAGTGTCAAATTGCCCTTTCCACAGCAGGGAGTTTTAAGCCTTGCTGTATTATACTTCCAAGACTCTGAGGAGCTGGGGTTGGGAGATATAATATTTTCTTTGAAGTTTGCCTTTCACTACACACTGGGATGCAAACAAGCTTCAGTTACTCAGCAGTCAAACAATTCCATCACACAAGGACCAGAGCTAAATATTGTAACAAATTTTCTAATTATGTCTTTGTGATATTTGCTGCACGAAGTTAGGTGAAGGCAACCTAGGATCAATAGAAAACTCCTTATCTAAACAGACATCTGAACCTTGAGATATTTTGTTTATGGCCTCAAATTCCCCTTCAGCAAGTCATAATTACAATAAAGATAATTTAATTAACAAAAAAAAATGTTATTTCTGGTAAACTCGTATATATGGTAAAGGTACTTGTTGTATCAGAGATGTATATAACCAGACTACAGACAAATGTGAAGTTCCAGGTTAAAACACACATATTTTATTTCCATGTACCTTATGTTGCTTTTTATGGTTTATATATCATAGTAATTTAGCTGCCTTAGTGGTATTTCTTTAAAGGATTTCTCAATCATTTCATAGCCTGAAAGTTGGACCTTTTCTTTTCATGAGATTTTTTTAAGTATATGCATCATTCTTTTCTTTCTTATTAAATAATGATAAACTGCCAAGGAGGTATCTCACCCATGAGAGAGAAGTAAAGTGTTGAAGAACATTCCGTGACCCAATAAAAAGTATCACAGACTATTCCCTACAGAAGTTGCCGGCAAATCTAAAGGGCAAGTAGAGAAAGACATGTCCAAGGAGGCATCCTAGAGTTCTGAAGAGCTGAGGAACTGAGGAAAAAACTTTCTGCTTCATTATAGAAAGTCTGTTTCATTATAAAAATGTAAATATTTCATGCATGCATGCTCAGTCCTGTCCAACTCTTTTGGACCCCATGGGCTATAGACCACTAGGCTCCTCTGTCCATTGAATGTGTTCCAGGCAAGAATATAGGAGTGGGGTTTCCATTTCCTTCTCCAGGGGACCTTCCTGACCCAGGGATTGAACCTGCATCTCTTGCATTAGCAAGCAGATTCTTCACCACTGCACCACTGGCTGCTGCTGCTGCTAAGTCACTTTGGTCATGTCCGACTCTGTGCCACCCCATAGATGGCAGCCAACCAGGCTCCCCTGTCCCTGGGATTCTCCAGCAAGAACAATGGAGTGGGTTGCCATTTCCTTCTCCAATGCATGAAAGTGAAAAAAGAAAGTGAAAAAGGAAAGTGAAGTCGCTCAGTCGTGTCTGACTCTTGGCGACCCCATGGACTGCAGCCCAAAGGCTCCTCCATCCATGGGATTTTCCAATATAATATTTCAGTATTGCTCTAAAAGTTAAATAAGAATTCTGATGTATTTTGATAGTCATTCATCTGCACTCATGTCACATGCTAGTAAAGTAATGCTCAAAATTCTCCAAGCCAGGCTTCAGCAATATGTGAACCATGAACTTCCAGATGTTCAAGCTGGTTTTAGAAAAAGCAGAGGAACCAGAGATCAAATTGCCAACATCCGCTGGATCATCGAGCAAGCAAGAGAGTTCCAGAAAAACATCTATTTCTGCTTTATTGACTATGCCAAAGCCTTTGACTGTGTGGATCACAATAAACTGTGGAAAATTCTGAAGGAGATGGGAATACCAGACTACCTGACCTGCCTCTTGAGAAATCTGTATGCAGGTCAGGAATCAACAGTTAGAACTGGACATGGAACAACAGACTGGTTCCAAACAGGAAAAGGAGTACGTCAAGGCTGTATATTGTCACCCTGCTTATTTAACTTAAATACAGAGTACATCATGAGAAACACTGGGCTGGAAGAAGCACAAGCTGAAATCAAGATTGCTGGGAGAAATATCAGTAACCTCAGATATGCAGATGACACCAACCTTATGGTGGAAAGTGAAGAAGAACTGAAGAGCCTCTTGATAAAAGTGAAAGAGGAGAGTGAGAAAGTTGGCTTAAAGCTCAACATTCAGAAAACTAAGATCATGGCATCTGGTTCCATCACTTCATGGCAAATAGATGGCGAAACAGTGGAAACAGTGGCTGACTTTATTTTGGGGGGCTTCAAAATCACTGCAGATGGTGATTGCAGTCATGAAATAAAAAGACGCTTTCTCCTTGGTAGGAAAGTCATGACCAGCCTAGACAGCATATTAAAAAGCAGAGACATTACTTTGTCAACAAAGATCTGTCTAGTCGAGGCTATGGTTTTTCAGTGGTCATGTATGGATGTGAGAGTTGGACTATAAAGAAAGCTGAGTGCCAAAGAATTGATGCTTTTGAACTGTGGTGTTGGAGAAGACTCTTGAGAGTCCCTTGGACTGCAAGGAGATCCAGCCAGTCCATCCTAAAGGAGATCAGTCCTGGGCATTCATTGGAAGGACTGATGTTGAAGCTGAAACTCCAATACTTTGGCCACCTAATACGAAGAGCTGACTCATTTGAAAAGATCCTGATGCTGGGAAAGTTTGAGGGCAGGAGCAGAAGGGGATGACAGAGAATGAGATGGTTGGATGGCATCACCGACTCAATGGATATGAGTTTGGGTATACTCCAGGAATTGGTGATGGACAGGGAGGCCTGGTATGCTGCGGTTCATGGGGTCGCAAAGAGTCAGAAACGACTGAGCGACAGAACTGAACTCAACTGAACTGAACTGAATCTATGGTAGTATATAGAGAGACCCATATTTTAGAAAATTGAAGACTTAGGGGTTTCAAGAAGTTATTTGGGGTCTTCTAGATCACTAGTTCTTCTGTGTATTCTTTCCATTTCTTCTTGATCTCTTTAACATCTACTATATCTCTACCATTTCTATCCTTTATTGTGTCTATCTTTGGGTGAAATGTTCTTGACGTTTCCAATTTTCCTGAAAAGATCTCTAGTCTTTCCCTTCTGCTGTTTTCTTCTAGTTTCATGCACTGTTTATTGAAGAAGTCCTTTTCTCTCCTTGCTATTCTTTGGAACACTGCATTTAGTTGGATGTACCTTCCCCTTTCTCCCTTGCTTTTTCCTTCTCTTCTTTCTTCAGCTACTTGTAAAACCTGCTCAGATAACCACTTTGCTTCTTGCCTTTCTTTTTCGTTGGTATGGTTTTGTTAGCTGCCTCCTGTACAATATTATGGACCTCCATCCGTAGTTCTTCAGGCACACTGTTTACTAGATCTAATCCTTTAATCTATTCATCACCTCCACTGCATATTCAACAGCTAGCTCATTGGAAAAATCCCTAATGCTGGGAAAAATTGAAGGGGGATGGAGAAGAGGGCCTCAGAGGATAACATGGCTATATGGTATCACCAATGCAATGGACACGAACTTGGACAAACTTTGGGAGATGGTAAGGGACAGGGAAACCTAGTGTGCTGCAGTCCATGGGGTCGCAAAGAGTTGGAAAAAACTGGGCAACTGAACAACAACAAGTTCACTAGTAATACAGCAGGGAAAGGAGAGAGTCCGACTCATAAGAAGGTGCCTTTAGCAGTGTTTCCTCAAAGGCAGCCTCAGCTAATTAAACAGGGTCAACTTTTCTATGGGCAGTGGAAAGTATCTTTGCCTTGTCAGTGGGCTGACAGTTTCAGAGTATTAGAGTGTGAAAAGGAGAATGATTAAAAATATACACTGAAATATGAATTGGAGGTGATCTCTAGGAACTAAGACTTTGAATAATTTTTGTTTTCTTTTTTTCTGCTTGCTTATATTTTCTAACATTATAAAAACGAGCAGATATGAATTATATCATCAAAAAAAGCATTTAATGTAAGCAACCAAGATGTCCGTCAGTAGATGAATGAATAAATAAACTGCAATATATCCAGACAATTGAATATTATTTGCACTAAAAACAAATGAGCTATCAAGCCATGAAAAGACATGAAGGAAACTTCAGTGCATATTATTAAATGAAAGAGGCCAATCTGAAAGGCTACGTACTCTATGATTCCAACCATGTGATTTGTGGAAAAGTCAAAGGAACATAGTAAAAACCAGTGCTTGCCAGGGATTGAGGAGGAGAGAGGGGTGAATAAACAGAGGACAGAGGATATTTAGGGCAATGGAACTAAATGATACTCTACATGTCTGATATTGTAATGATGTTTGATAATGTAATAATGGATATATGTCATTATATATTTGTCTCAGCCAAAGAATGTGCAACACCAAGAGAGAACCCTAAAGGAAACGATGGAGTTAGGGTGATTAGAATGTGTTGGGGTAGGTTCATCAGTTGTATGCGTGCTCTGCTCTGGTGGGGAATGTTGATAACAAGGGAGGCTGTGTGTGGCTGGTGGAGGGGGATACGGGAGCTTTCTGACCTTTCTTTCAATGTTGCTGAGAATCTAACTACTCTAAAAAAAAAAAGTCTTTAAATGTGAAAAACAAAAACTAAAAGAATAAAAATGAAGAAATCTGTGCTTTTGAGGCAGGAGCTAGATGGTTCTTGGGGAGAGCAGCTGGAGTTGTCCCTTGTGGACAGGTACTCCAAAACAACAGGAGAAAGACAGGAGCTGAGTCCTGCCCAGGTAAGAGATAAAAGAGGACAGATTCCTCATTCTTGAGGTCAAGGAGACCTTCACGACTACATATGCACAGAAAGGCTCCTTGAAGGTCAAAAAGTGAGGGGACGCCGCCCGTGGTAAATGATGCCAACCTACCCACAGTCCTCTTCATTAGAGGACAAAGAGATGCATGCACAGCCTTGGCAGGACCCTGAGACATACCAAATACAGACTCGTGCGTGCACGCTAAGTCACTTCAGTCATGTCTGACTCTTTGCAACCCTATGAACTGTATAACTCGCCAGGCTTCTCTGTCCATGGGATTCTCTAGGCAAGAGTACTGGAGTGGGTTGCCATGCCCTTCTCCAGGGAATCTTCCAGACCCAGGGATCTAACCCAGTCTCTTTTCTCTCCTGCATTGGTAGGCAGGTTCTTTACCATGAGGACCACCTCAAATATGGACTCAGAACCAGGCAAAGCAAGATAATTGGCCAAAGAAAATCCAGGAGAAATGCCCCATAAAAGTGACTCAAACCACCATAAGGGCACCAGTCTCTCTCTCTGAGCCCACCTATGGGTCTATCCACACATACTCTTTTTCCTCCTAATGAACACTTTACTTGTTTCACTACCCATCTCTATATGGAAATTCATTTCCACAGAGTTGTGGGCCAGGGTCTTGGCACTGGTCACTGATCTTGTGGCTAGTTTCAGTGCTCTCACTGCCTCAACCCAATCTCAATCTCTGGCCAGGAACTGAAATCCTGCTTCAAGCTGCTGCAGGCTGAGGCCACCTGAGATCACTTTGGACAAATGAATAAGTATTGTCATGTCCTGTCTCTCAAATCCACTAAACTTAACATAGATCCAATTGTCATCCTCTGTAATACTAATATTATAATGAAGAGAGGTCAGGTAAATATAGTTAAAGAGCTAATGATGGTGAACAGGTAAATGCTCAAAGTAGTCAACCACAAGCCATTCAATGTTTATTCAGAAAAGTTTAAGATTGTAAAAATACGTATCATTCAAGCCATATGTAAAAGTATTACAAAATGCTCAGAAAACTCACCCTCCAGAGGAAATTTCACAAATTAAGTCATTGACCTGCATCGAGTTGAACACCAAGCAAGGTGCCCCTTCTTCTAAAGTAATGAATATTCTTCAAACAGCAAGGGAGCAAGGCTGCTGTTTGATGCTGATGACATTGAAAATTTAGGAGAACGGAAATCCCATCATTTTTCATTTGTATGCAAATTTGTCTGTTCCAGAAATTAACCCCCAGACCCCATGTCAGTTTTCATCTCCAGGAATTTTTTTGCCAGCACCACACAGTGTAGGCTTGTCACTATCCTGAGGTCACTAGGCTTCCCCAGCTTAAAAACAACCACCACCCCCAAAGTCACAATGGCGCTTTGTTTACCCTCATTATTGAAGGATAAAGAGCAGTAGCTGGAGAGGCCTGTTGTAAAATGCACATCTCGAATGGCCGGCCCTGCTGCCAGCAGCATTGAAATGCAAACTGCAGATGATTTTGGCCAAATAGCTCTCATTGACCACTGCTCCCCATCTTAGATGAACCCGGAACAATAGACCAATCCTATTACCCTCCTTTTGAGCCAGATCTTCAACTGTTAAAAAGTTCCTTTGTTAATTCCCACCTTAGACAAATGTCACCATCTACATGTGAAGGGGAGAGAGGTGATTGAGGTTTTTAATTGATGTGGATTTAATTATGCTAATTTAGACATCTGTAAAGCATTTCAGTATAGCTGCATAATAGGGAGAGCAAATACAGGTGCCCTTCACTGTAGGGGCTTAATTTTTAACCTACGTAGCTTTAAAACAGAAAGGGAGTTCAAAAGCGTGGGCAATTTACAATTTATAGAGGGAGGTCTACTCACGCTCTGAAATGTTTAGCAGGCTCTACATGTACCTAAGAGAGAGTCAAAAGAGACCCTCAATTTTGATTGAAAACTTCAAATTTGTCTCTAACTATAAGAGGCAATTTTAAATTATGTGTATGTCAAGACTCAATTTGAGATAACACTAAACTAGAAGCTGGGAATTAAAAAATGACCTTTATTTTCATCTCTGAAAAAGAAAAATCTCACAATGGAAATGGTGATAAAAGCTAGCAAGAATTTTAAAGTTTTTTGGAGGAAGAGCTTTTGAATTTTTGAACTTTAATGACAAAGGTGAGTTGACCTCACCATGTATCTGACAACGACATTCTTTACCAGGAACATGACATGACACTCAGTGTCATCAGCGGGAATACAGTTTTTGTTTAAATTGCTGAATAATCTTGTTTTGATTTCTTGGGGTTTTATCTGGAGTGAATGATGCAGCAGACCCTACTGAAGTTGTACTGAATCTTAACCAAGTACGACATAGGATCCTGTTTCAGGGATTAGATGCTCGAGAAACACTGTGTAGTTAAATCACTGCTCCAAAGGTGGCCTGGTTTTAAAGGGCGATGTTGGACAGGTCGGTATATAATAGTATGAATGAAGAGGAGGGAGAATCAAAGACATTTTATAGCACTTTTTGTGTGCGTGTGGCTTGCTGAGGAAAGGAGGTCTGAAAACACTCCAGCTCTTCTATTCTCTTTCTCCTCTGGGTGACTCTTCCTTCAAGGCCCAAGCTGCCCCCTAGACACCGAGTCTCTCCTCCTAGGAGGCCTGTTGCATTTCTAGAGGACAAAGAGCTTATCAATGAATCATCTTCCTTTCTCCCGGGCCATTTCCTTCTCAACCTTGTCAGGCTTCTCTTCTGTGCATTTTCCTTTGTCCTACACTAATCAGACATGTAATTAGCTGGCAAAGAAAAGAAGAAAGAAGCAGGGGCATCTGTCCTCTGTTTCACACAGTGGGTGGAGAGTGACCTTTCCAATCCTGCCCAGTTTTTGGTGAAAACACACAGATATGGACATGCATTTTGACTCAGGATTTTACTAATTCTTCTGATCTTTGATGAGCTGTTCAATTTCTCTGACTTCTTTGATTTATCAAATGAAATAATCGTTCATTGTTCATACATTTGTTGACTCTACATATGAGCTGTGGACGAAATGTTTCTACTGTTCTGCCCAGCACACAATAGGTACAAATGGTCCTTGATCTGTTCCTCTCACCATCGCCCACCATGCCTCATGCTTTTGCCATCTCAGCACCCCACCCCCACTCTGTTTTTCTCTGACCCATAGCTTTTGTCGTTGTTATTATACTTCTATTTATTTATTAATTCAACTTATTTTTGGCTGTGCTTCTCATTGCGGTGACTTCTCTTGTGCAGTGCAGGCCCTAGAGCACAGGCTCAGTAGTTGTGGGGCACAGGTTTAGTTGCTCCAAGGCAGGTGGAATCTTCCTGGACCAGGGATCAAATCCCTGTTCCCTGTACTGGCAGGTGGATGCTTTACTGAGCTACCAGTGATGCCCAATTCATAACTTCTTTACTCTTGTTCTTTGGGATGCCGTCATCTTATTTCTCCACTCTTGAACATTTACTCTCTCTCATTTTGTTTTTATTTCCTTCTCTTCTGCTCATTTATTACTTTTTTTTCTTTTTGTCATTTCTCAGAGATTCTTTACCATCTTCCTCTCATCTCTTTCCTGCTTTGGGTTATAATAGGAGTAGAGAAGAGAGGAAGTTGTTAAAATTAAAATGAGTATCTCAAAAGAATGGAGACAAAATAAATTAACATTTAAGAACCCTAATGATAGGACTTCCCCGGCAGTTCAGTGGTTAAGACTCCACAATTCCATTGCAGGGGACTAGGTTCCAACCTTGGTCAGGGAACTAAGATCCCATATGCTGTGTGGTATAGCCAAAATAATAATAATAAATAAGAGGAAGAACTGTAGTGATAAAGTTCTGGTATCATTTGCCTAAAGGAATTCAAAATAGTGTCAGTTCAGTTCAGTTCAGTCGCTCAGTCATGTCCAACTCTTTGTGACCTCATGGGCTGCAGCACACCAGGCCTCCCTGTCCATCACCAACTCCCAGAGTTTACCCAAACTCATGTCCATTGAGTCGGTGATGCCATCCAACCATCTCATCGTCTGTAGTCCCCTTCTCCTCCCACCTTCAATCTTTCCCAGCATCAGGGTCTTTTCAAATGAGCCAGTTCTTCATATCAGGTGGCCAAAGTCCAATATAAATGCATATAAATTATTTCTTTCTGTCTCTATGCTATAAGCACTATCTAAAATATGGAAACCAGTCATGTAAAAACAATATAGATAGGCCTGGTGTGCTGCAGTCTACGGGGTCACAGAGTTGAATACAATTTAGCAGCTGAACAATGAACAGCAAAAAGAGAGTGTAATGTTTGGAAATTAAAGCAAAATGGTCAAATGTACTTGTTACAAACTTGTGAGCACCACTGAAGAACAGAAGCAGAATATATAATTTCCATTTAATAACAAAAAAATTAAAAACAAGGAAAAACTAACTAACCTAAATAAGAATAGGGAAAAATAGCAAAATGAAACATGGTAAATACACATCATAAAGACAATTAAAGTAAATCCTTCTCCCTCTTTATGCATATATACATATTCTTTTGTTTCTGGTTCTCTGGAGAACCCTGACTAACAGAACACGGTTGAAGGTTCAGAAAGATAGTGACTTTTCGTAAGAAAAGTTATTGCATTCAATATTATGAGAGATAATAAGAATTGAAACTAACTAGTTGATCTGAGAAATGAGTGGCAAGACTGAAAATATCTTAAATACATAAACATGAGATAGCTTTGAATTGGCACATTAAATATCAGTCAATTATAAGAAAAATTCTTCTATATCTAAAACTAGAATTTCCAGTGAAATTAAAAAAAAAACAAGTAGAATGGCTTAGTATAACTTTTGCTAGAGAAAGAGATGAAAAACTTAGTTTTATTCAGTATCTACTAGATGTCCAGCAGTTTATATACATAAAATGAGCACTTTATTATCATTTATTTTCAAAATATTTAATTATCACAATATAATTCATCACATCTAATGATCACAATATCCTGCTGGTTAGATCCTGAGTTTTAAGGAGATCAAGTCACTTGCTAATGGCTACTTAGAAACAAATTATGGGGGCTGGTAAGCCTGAAATCTGCAAGACAGACTGGAGACCCAGGAAGAGTTGATGCTGCATCTTGAGTCAGAAGGCAGTCTGGAGGTAGAATTCCTTCTTTCTAGGGGGACCTCAGTCATTTCTCTTAAGACTTTAAGCTGATTGGGTGAGGACTACCCACGTTATAGAGGATAATCTGCTTCACTCAAAGTCTACTGAGTCTAAAAGAGTCACCCCTAAAAAAAATATCTTCACAGGAACATCAGACTTGGTGTTTGACCAAATCTTGGTTCCCCAGCCTAGCCCAGTTGACATCTACAATTAACCAGTACATCAGGTCATGGCAGTTCAGTTTGAGATCAGCCCTTTACCTTAAGGCTTCTGTCAGGGACAAGGTCTCTGAGCTGGCCTGAAGATAGAACTCCCCTCCGGGGTCATGACCACCCGCCAGCTGGTCAGTCTCAGAGGCATGTATCTCTGAGGAGAAAGGAGGCTGAAGAGTGACTGGCTTGTGAGAAGCAGCACGAGAAGTACCATCAGGGCCAGAGACTGTCATGAGGATGCAAAACTCCATAATAAAAACACTGGCCACTAAAGAGACAAAAAGATAACTGGATCTCTAGAGGTACACTCATGATATTTCAGTTTTCAACTGAGTCCTAAATGTGCAGTTGTGATTATGTTCAAACAATTTTCTAAAATTCTGAGACTTCTGACTGTGAGATTACCATTCTTCCATATTGTCATGTATGGTCTTAATCTATTTGGGAGGCTATAACAAAATACCATAGATGGAGTAACTTATAAACAAAAGAAATTTATTTCTCACAGTTCTGGAAGCTAGATGTTCAAGACCAGGGTGCCACCCTGGCCTGGTTCTGGTGAAGGCTTATTTCCTGGTTTGTAGATAGCCATTTTCCAGCTGCATCCTTACATGTGGAAGGGGATCCAGAGCTCTCTGGGGTCTCTTATATGAAGACTAATCCATTCATGAGAGCTCTACTTTTAGGACCAAAAGCCCTCCCTCCTTATACCATTACATAAAGCATTAGGATTTCAATGGACTTCCCCAGTGGCGCTAGTGGTAAAGAACCTGCCTGCCAATGTAGGAGACATAAGAGATGTGGGTTCCATCCCTGCATCAGGAACATCCCCTGGAGGATGGCACAGCAACCCACACCAGTGTTCTTACCTGGAGAATCCCATGGACAGAGGAGCCTGGCGGACTATGGTCCGTAGGGTCGCAAAGAGTGGGACATGACTAAAGTGACTTAACAGCAGCATTCAACATAGGTGTTGGTGGGGGTGGGGGGATGGGGAGGTGGTAGAGCATAAACAAACATTCAGATCATAGCTTAGATCCTTATATAGGGCCAATGACCTAGATTTTCTGGTTGCAGAGCTTGGCTTGCCCGCCTCCTAACCTGGGGCAATTATTTTGACCATTTAAACCCCAGTTTTTGTACCTGTGAAATGAAAATGGTAATATCATCTACTTTAAGGTTGTAGTGAAAATTAAATAAGACAATCAATATATCTAAAGCAATAAACATCGTGCTTGGCCAATAGTGTTTCATGAAAGTTAGCTGTTATCAATTCTATCCATCTCCCCCTCAGTACCGTGCTGAAAAATTAACCTCGGACCACTACAAATGCCTCTTGTTTTTGATGTTTCTATGATGAGTTTTTAAGTTACTTATTTGTGAGTAAATTTTTATTTTGTTTCATTTGTTTATCCTGTAACTTTTGGGGTGCCCATTAAAAGATAAGAGCATGTATGTAATGTCTTTTAAACTCCCCATAAAGTCTCACAATTCCTAGTGACTTTTACTAACATTAATAAGTGTTTATTGAGAACATACTATGGTCAGGGTATCACTCTAGGTGCTACCATGGACCGTGCTCTTCACTATCATGGATGAATGCATTTATCATTAAGAAAACTTTTCATAAAGTTTTTATACAAAGTCTCAGTACTGAAGTAAGAGTGTAATAATATGATTCTGAAAGGCATACGACTGGGTGTCTACCTGGGAGGGCCACAGACTTAAGGTTCAGTGAGTCATGTTCAGTTTTCAATGTCTACGGAATGCTTGCTATGTGCATGCAGGACAATCCTTAGCTTCAAAGGTGTTAGTAGATGACTTACCTTAAAGATGTATTCTTTGTTTATTAGCTTTTGTTTGGGGAGGTGATCTATGATTGGAAAGTTTTATTAAATCCTAGCAGCATTCTTGACACTAAACAAACACAGTGAGTTGCTAATCACAGCATGGGTCATTTGTTTTCTGTTTTGGGTCACTTCTTTTCTCTATTGAAGGAAAGGAACATGACAGCTCTCTGTTAATAACGCCAAACTCAAAAATCCATTTTCTTTCTAAAAATCTCAGTATCATGTCCCTTTAACCACACCTCCTTTTTAAACCTGGCATTCATTTCTGTCCATACTTTTCAAGACACGCCACCTGAAGGAATCGAGAGGTCAAAGGGAACCTGAGCCACCATCACCAGTTCCTACAAGCAGAGAGTGGATTCTGCTTTCAGAGCTGCTACTCCCTTAGCCCTCCTTCCTCACAGAACCCAAAGAGCAAAACAATACATTGCCCCATGAATATATTATCAGTATGAACTTGACAGCCTCGCTGTTGATGATACTGGTTGTACTTCATTTCCCTCCTGTAATCCAAAACCAGATCCAGCCCCCCTGGGCCCAGACTGGGGCTGTACAGCAGCTGAAGGGCCAACTGCCAATGGGTCTGGAACAGAGAGTTTCCAGCCTCGGCACCTGACTTCCTGGCTGCCTCCATGTCAGGTCTCATTGGTTGATGTGGCAGCTGTGATTCTGACAACAAGCTTGGTGTTGGGTCAAGTTTTTGTTTGGCTGATTTACTCCCATAGAAGCCATTTTCCTTGACTCACCCTTGATTACTGAAAATACTCTTTATTACCTTTTAAAATCATGTGATATCCATAAGCAAAAATTGGGATTAACATTTTTTGAAAGCATTACCCATGACCGATTTTTTTTTTTCAATGCTGAAATGCAAGAAGTAAAGCTAGAGGCAGCTCAATCCTGTGTTTAGCACAGTGGTGTATCAAATACCATTTGTAACTTCAGAATAAAATGCACCGTTTTTTCCCTTGATCTTAGGAACCTGGATGCAATGATCATCTATGGAAACAGTTTATAAATGCAAAAGTATGTAGTGTTTTATATATTAGAAAGCTTGTGAGAATCCTCCTTTAAAAGACTAAATAATTGTGTTCTAATATAAAGAATGTGAAATAAAAACATGTATAACTTTATTGATAAAACGGGGCTTTCATTCAATAGTTGTAAGACAGGATACTTGCAAAACTTGCTTATACAAGAGAAAAGGTCTCAATGCTGTAGCTTTCTTTGTAATCCGAACATCATCCTCCCCCAAAACAGACTGAAATAACTAATGTTCAAAGTATGAAAATTCTATATGGTATAGAATAAATTTATTTATGCTTTGTTTAAAAAAGGCCAAATTGAATGCCAGCACTTGAGATCTTGAAAATAATGCCATATGTGTAGATAAAATAATTTACTATTTTTATTGATTCTCCTTCTTATATGTTGATATTTTAAAGAACTATATTGTTTTTAGTATACATATTTATAAAATATCTAAATATTAAAGAAATACACAAGGCAGAAAATAAAAGCCTAACCATAGATATTTTAATATGAACAGCTTGATGGATAATCCTTCAAATTTTTCTTGCTATATTCTAATGTATATGGACATTATCTTTATCAAATTATTTTGAATACATCTTAGACTTTTTTTCATTTCATAATCTCTAAAACTATCTCATTCTTTGAATATTCACATAATAGTGGATTATAAGAATGTTATAGTCAGTCATGCCCAACTCTTTGTGACTTCATGGACTGTCCATGAAATTTTCCAGGCAAGAATACTGGAGTGGATTGCTGTGCCCTTCTCCCGGAGATCTTCCTGACTCAGGGATGGAAGCCATGGCTCTTATGTCTCCTGCATTGGCTGGCGGGTTCTTTACCACTAGTGCCACCTGGGAAGCTCTGTACAATATATATGAATATTAATAGATTAAGTTCATGGCTTCGCAACCAAATGGCTTGACTGGGTCTGAATCCTAGCTTCACTATTAGTAATTCTGTGACTTTGACAAGTTATTTTCTCTGTAATCCACTTTCTAAACTTACAAGGTGTGATGTTAACAATACCTCCTGAAACGGTTGTCGTGCAGGATGAAGAATTACTGCTTGGTGTTGGTAGACATGCAACCATGACAGTAGTGCTACCATAGATGTTTGATATCTTATTATCAATTTCATGTTGATGGACATATAGAGTGATTGCAATTTTTCTTCTCATACATCATGCACTAGTGAACATCCTCCTAAGTAGAATGTTGTATTTCTAAAGAGTACATTTTAGAAGTGCAATTTTCTAACCAAAGGTGATATACATTTTTAAATGATAGATATTGTTGCACAATCATCCCCTAAAAGTAACTATTTACTCTGTGAATAAAAGTGAATGAGAAAAAATTTGGGATCATGAGAAATATTTTATTAAGACTTTCATCTATGCATCAAAAATGCATAACCTTTTTTATACAAAGAAGTAGGGGATTACTGTAACACAACATAAGTAACACTTGTTTTATATTATCCATAAAAATCAAAAAGCTTTTTATGCATAATTCTCATGATTTTCAGTTCTGCAAGTCTTTGAGCCCCTCTTTCTCCAGAGAAAGAATTCATAGCATATTGTCTTCCTATAATCAGTTATTATTTATTAACTGTACAACATAATATTCCATCAGGCAGCTATTCATAAATATCTACCAATCATATGTGTAATAAATGCTTGCTAAAATTAATAAGTTATGAAATAGAACAATCACGTCATATTCTACAGGTGTGAGCAGTGTTTCTGAAATCC
Organism: Okapia johnstoni; assembly: GCA_024291935.2. Taxonomy (NCBI): domain Eukaryota; kingdom Metazoa; phylum Chordata; class Mammalia; order Artiodactyla; family Giraffidae; genus Okapia; species Okapia johnstoni. Next base: position 29,007,551 of record CM044319.1, on the reverse strand, counting down.
AGATTGAACATAGCCTGATCACTCCACCACGTATTCAGAACTTGAGATGGTTCCAGCTACTTTTCTGCAGTTACACCAGAGCCCAAAGAGGAAAAAAAAAAAAATACTGAAAGCAAATGCCTCTAATGTCCGGTAATAGATGGTATACCTGTAGTGTGAGAGACTATGCCCTCAAGCAGTGAGCACTGAATATTTTACAGCTTCTGGAAATGCTTACACATTTTTTTCCAGTTCTTCAGCATACAGCTCATTTGAGGCTTTGTCAGGGATCATAACAATGCTGATGCAATGACAGTAATATCCATCTCTACATATCAAAACAGTGGCCAAAATTTTTTTTAAATAATGAAAGGATCTGACATCACATTAATAGAAAGGTAAAGATAAACATTTATATTGGAGAAGTGGTCTATAGGCAAAAGTGTTCTCGTATACAGTATCGCAAATACTGTGTTCTTTGCAAAGTTGTATTTGCTATGTTCTGTGTTGTTCACATTGTGCAGATGCCTCTGCACAATGGAACTTTAAAATATAATAATCGCGCCTCAGATAAACCTCATTGGCTACGATACTGCCACTGCGCAAAGCTTAAAATATAATAATAATAATATTTAAATATTATCATTGAGACTTTCCCCTCACCATTTCTCAAAATAGGTTTGAGAAATGTGGCACTGATATTTTTCAACCTCAAGTGAAATTTTTTTCAAAAAATGGGAATTTGGGTACAAATAAATGAATGCAGGTTTATATTTTAAAAAGAGTTATCCAAGAACAATATTTGCTTTATATAGTTTCATATTTAACATGTTTTAAACATAATTAATTTTCTACCTTATCTTAATTTTATTTTTTTACCTTATATTAATTAAAAACTACAATTTATCTATAAGAATATGACCCTGATTCTTTGGAAGTAATGTTCAGTTGGTGTTATTGGTATCATAAGTGTTTTAGAGTGTATTACAGAATATTCTGGCACTAGACACTAAATTGAAATTTTAAAGAAAATGTTGGAAATAGCTGTAAGGGGGAAAAAAGTAGCCTTTTAAATCTAATTTGTTATGCACCACAGTAGGGTAATGGATGCAATGAAAGTTCTTTTATTGAGTTCCCATGTCCAAAAGGTATTTAGGTAGCAAAGGATGTTAAGCAGACCCCCTGCAATCCACCTTTAACTGAAGATAGCAGGAAATAAGGTATATAGGTCTGTGTCCTCCTGGTTTTTATTTCCTCGGGAGAACAGCTCATGCAAAGGACACCTTAGGCTGCTTAGCCGATCACAAAGGGTGCACTAGACACCCTCGCCGGCTGCTTGAATAGCCTGATCAGAAGGGTGGCTGAAACCATACCGGGAGTTCAATCCTTCAGGTGGGTCTTTTCAAATTCCAATAGAGAGAAGTTCCTGGAGCATTGGTAAGGATTTCAGTAGTCCCCAGCAGGTTTGAGATCAAAAGCTTTGGTTAAATCAAAGCCTGCTGGGAAAGCTTAAAACCTCTTTGTGATGTAACTTTAAAAAGTTAACACAAAGAACCCTTAGACTGAAGCCATAACAGCATGAACAAAGAGTATATCAAAACTGATTCCATTAAGGGAAAGTGGACACACAAATTCACTTAATTTAAAGAGCAATCCAGTTATATTAGTGTGTGAGAGAATAGAACGTAGACCATACCATCGAGCCCATTTAGAAGATGTGCTCATTTCTTGTTACATATGCCAGACTTCATTCTTGGTCATTCAGATATGCTTTCTAAACAACTTATATATTCATTTTCTGAAAGGAGAACGAGTGATGTGCATTTAAACTCATTCCTCAAGAAGATACTTTTAAAACAAATTAAAATTAAACTTGATGGGGACCCATCCGTCAGTTGGTTATCTCTTTTTCGTGGTGTCAAACTGCTAATTGCCCATCCTACTTAAAATAATAAAACTTCAATTGATATTGATTAGTAGATCATTAATGAATGCATTAATTAAAAGGTAATTTTTATAACTAACACCAATTCATTTTTTGGCAAGTCACACACTTTTATTAACTGAAGTCATCAGTTAATATTTTCATGGAAATATTTTACTCCATCAACAACCCCCCAAAAACCTTTATTTGATTTTAATGTCTGAATTTTGCACTTTGTTTTAAATCTTTCAAGACATTTTCATGTACTCGATGTCTCACATTTTCACATTAGTCATGTGAGATGAGGTTAACAGGTAAAGCATTGTTTTTCTTTTTCTTTTGAATAAATAGGGATACTGAAGTGCACTTATAAGACAAATGGCATGCTCTCCACTGCACAGCTGTTTAGAGAAGGCTCAGACTAGGACCCATAGCTCCCGATTTCAAGGCTACAAAGTTTTCAATTGAGCAATGTCTCACAGACTTTGGAATGCAATTGCAGCTTATGTTAAAAGATAAAGTGAAGCATATGAAAAAATTTAAGAGTCTACTTGAGCAAAAACCAATTTGAATTAAGTAGCATTCAATTTTGCAAATAGAAAGTACCTCTGAGGAGCTGTGCAAAATGAAAGACTTTTGTAGACAGAAGGGAGCAGGAATAAGGATGTTATACTAAGCTAAAAAGTGGGTTGTTTATTGCAAGATTATTTTCCTTTAGGGGATGGCAGGGATCTACCAGGGTTTCCCATAGGCAAAGAACCTGCCTGCCAATTCAGGAGATCCAGGTTCGACCCCTGGGTTGGAAAGATCCCCTGGAGGAGAGCATGGCAACCCACTTCAATATTCTTGCCTGGAGAATCACATGGACAGAGGAGCCTGGTGGGCTACAATCCCATTGGTTCCCAAAGAGTCAGACATGACTAAAGCAACTTAGCACGTAGCACGCAGGGATCTAGCAGGCAGATTATGTAACTAATCATCTGGAGATTATTAGTTATTCATAGCTAATATGGAGATTCCTGATGGACTGGTTTAAGATTCCATTTCTAGGAAAGATGAAACTGTAATTAAGTCTCAGCTTGGTGATACAGTGTTTATCATAAGTGATCCCATTTGGAACATGTTGTCTTATTTTTAACACCTAAGTCACACACAGTGGGATTCATCCCAAAGAACTCTTTTCAAGTGTGGTCACTATGTACCATGACTATCCCCAGATTCTCATATTGATAGATGGAGAAACTGATCCTTCTACCATATTCAGTTTTTCTCTTCTTCACTCCTCTCTTCTTTTATTTCTCTTCCTCAGCTGTTCTTCTGTCTGTGTGTCATCTGATTAATGATTGGAAAATGAAGAAAAGAAAGTGGCAGATTAAGTCAGTCTCTGTGGGGAAAGTATAAAAACCTTTGGGGGCAAATACTCTTTCAATGAACCATCCCAGTGATTTTCTCCCCCGCCGGCCTCAACTTTCTTTAGTCTCTTAAAAAATATGAACAAAGATCTCAACTGACTAGCTCTATTGAAAGCAAACAGACAGTCTTTGAGAGTTCTGTATTCTTACAGTCTCCTCTGAAACAGCTCAGCCAGCAGCCCCACCCATCTCAGGTGTGTGATCATATGTTGGTCTGCTTTCAGCTAATGAGTTCCTATTCATGTCTATCCTGACAGAATGTTCACTCAGGTAGGTGTTCTACTGAACAATTAGCCCTTTGTGATACAAAACAAAACTTCAACTCAGTAATGAAGGGAAGACATGTTTACTAAATCTTTGATTCCCAAATATGCTTATGTAAGTGCACTTACATATACATTCTATATGGATTATATATGTGTTCAAACAAACATAGTTCACCTATGAGGTTTTATTAGAATATAAACATTCTGCTCAAACACTAGCTCCATTCTCAGGCAGAACTATGGGAACTAGCTTATCTTGATACCTTGGATACTTTCAAAGATACCCTAAGACCTTGCTATGCCTAAAGTTATTGCTTACTTGTGGAGTGCTTTGAATTTTTAAATCCATTCCAATGTGTTACTGCCTATTCTCATATTGGAACTTCAGTCTTGAATTCCAAAAATTCAAAACTCACTACTCTAGCAAATAAATAACTTGAACATTAAATGTATTCTATGAGCACCTGTCATACTATCACCAAGATTCTGGACTCCAAATAAGTTATTTTAAAGGTATATGTTATAGAATCAGTCTCAAGACATTTACACTTTCATAGTGGAAAAAGTATCTGCAGAGATAACATACAAATTCATGAAGTGTTCAGTAATTTTAAGTGGATGGCTCCCTCCTCTGTGACCCCACCTAATCTTAAATGTGCTATGCTATGCTTAGTCACTCAGTCATATCCAGCTCTTTGTGACCCCATGGACTGTACCCCGCCAGGCTTCTCCGCCCATGGGAATTCTTCAGGCAAGAATTGGAGTAGGTTGCCATGCCCGCCTCCAGGGGATCTTCCCAACCCAGAACCCAGGTCTTCCGCATTGCAGGAAGAGTCTTTATCATCTGAGCTACCAGAGAAGCCCATGAATACTGGAGTGGGTAGCCTATCCCTTCTCCAGTGGATTTTCCCAACCCAGGAATCAAACCAGGATTTCCTGCATTGCCGGTGGATTTTTTATCAGCTGAGCTACCAGGGAAGCCCCATATCTTAAATACATCTACTCTAATATAACATTTATACACCTTATTTCAGGGCTCCCCAAAGCCTCAGTTGTGGACCAGTTCCGGTCCATGGCCTGTTAGAAACCTGGTCGCACAGGTGAGTGGCAGGTGAGTATCACTCCCCATTGCTCTCATTACCTCCTGAAACATCCCCACCTCCTCCGTCCATGGAAAAATTGTCTTCTAAGAAACCTGTCTCTAGTGCCAAAAAGGTTGGGGATTGCTGCTTTATTTCATGTGAGGTTTCACGTGTCTTTTTCATCAGAGTCAGAGACTCTTATTTATTATTGTTTCTTCACAGTGACTATCACAGAACACATGATAGGTGCTTAATAAATGTTAGCTGAGCTAATTAAAACTAGATGAGCACCTGGAGGACAAGAAGAAACAGATGATTATGTGCTGATTTTTTTTTCATTGTCCAAAACAGAAAAAGCAAAAATTAATATCTAGAATTCTTTTCAAAGGGAAAATAGCTATCTTTTCTGACTGCTAAATAATACATCTCACTGGAAAATATTCAAATAGCTCAAGATAATTCCTCTATTAGAGAAAATCAGTTTTTATGATTTGGTGTATGTATATTTCTCTCAGCTGTTAATCCACGAACTTACAAGGTTGACTTAAAAAATTGGAGTCATAGTATGTACATTTTGTTCAATGACTAGCTAAAAATTTAACATTATATTTCTGATTCCTTTCCATAATACAAGTGTTTCTCTTTAACTGGCTAGTGAGTGAGTGAGTGAAGTCACTCAGTTGTGTCCGACTCTTTGCGACCCCATGGACTGTAGCCTGCCAGGCTCCCCCGTCCATGGGATTTTCCAGGCAAGAATACTAGAGTGGGTTGCCATTTCCTTCTCCAGGCGATCTTCCTGACCCAGGGATTGAATCTGGGTCTCCTGCATTGTAAGCAGACGCTTTACCATCTTGAGCCACCAGGGAAGATCTTAACTGGCTAAGGTAGCCTCTATTTTGTATATTTCATCATGTATTTAATTCTATTGACAGATATTTAGGTTACATTCAATTTTTATTCTTATAAACAGTGCTTCAATAAATATCTTTTAACATCTTTGCAAATTCAGATTTAATTTCTTGGCACAAATTCTTAGACATGAGATGGACTTAAAATGTTAAAGTATGTTGTTAAATTATTCTGGAAAAAAGGATGTGCCAATTTACACTCCCACCAACTGTGTGTAAGCCATTTTCTCTATAACCTTGCCTGGATATAATTCATTTGAAAAATCTTTGTTAATCTAATAAGGAAAGAAGTTTCATTGGTTATTGTTGTTATTGTTTTTCCATTGTTGTTTTAAATCCTAGACTACTTAGGGACCTTTTAAATAAATCAGTTCTTGATAAATCACACATGGCCCACCCATGAAACATGTTCAGAACCAAATTAACTCTCCTTTTCTACTCAGTTGCGTTGTCTTCTCTTTGCACTAGCACTAAATATGAATCAAAGAAGCAAGAAGATCTTAATTTTAGGTTAAACATACCTAAGAGAGTTCAAATATATATATATTTTTCATAAATAAAATCTAAAACTAAAATGTGTTTTGTTATTGACTAAATTGTTTTATCATAGTTCCCTTCTATTAATGTGGATAACTGAGTAAGTGATACAATAATTTACAAATTATATAACGCTGTCGTAGGAACAAGTCTACAAATCACATCAGTTACTGGTAATAAGACCACCTACCTCTAAGTTTTTTGAAGGCTCTACTGGCATTGTTATTAATTTGACCACAGAGTCAAATTCTAGTCAAAGTCTAGAACTCAAGAAGCTGCCACTGATGTGGCAGTGTGAAAAAGTCTGTGAAACAAGAGGGAGGTGTCTAAGAATATAGCACTCACGACATGAATAAAAACCATTTTATATTTCTATAGTCCCAGTAAGTGTAGATGCCAAATCTTGCCTTGCAAAAACAAACAGCACATTTATACCTCAAAGCTTTACAACCTTATCCCAAGGAGTAAACACTGGTCAATGTATCTTGCTCATGAATAAGGGTAAGGTCTTTGTGAGAAGGTCTTACAGATTTCACAAATTTCTTTGTGGACTGGATCAGCTCTTCCTTATAGCCTTCCAGTGAGGATGAAATCTATATTTTGAAGATTGGTGTGAAGATCTCTAGCCCCACTGCACTCTACAACTCACCACAAAAAGGAGCTGCAGTGAGCTGTCAAGCATGTTCACTGAGGGACAGTAGTTATATCAGTTGTCTATTGCTATACAGCAAACCCAAATTTTAGTGGCTTAAAGTGTTAGTTGCTTAGTCATGTCTGACTCTTTGCAACCCCATGGACTGTAGCCTGCCAGGCTCCTCTGTCTGTGGGATTCTCCAGGCAAGAATACTGGAGTGGGTAGCCATTCCCTTCTCCAGGGGATCTTCCTGACCCAGGGATGGAACCTGGGTCTCCTGCATTGCAGGCAGATTCTTTACCATCTGAGCCATCTGGGAAAGCCAGTGACTTAAACCACACACATTTACTATCTCGCAGTTTCTGTGGGTTTAGATTCTACCAGGGTCCCCTGCTTCAGGGTCTCTCAGGAGGCTATAATCTAGACGTCAACTGGTGCCACAGTCACGTTAGAGGAGACAGATCTGCTTCAATGCTCAATTTAGCAGTTGCCTGGATTCAGTTCTTCATAGGCTATTGGAATGGTCTCAGCTCCTAGCCGGCCATTGGTCAGAGGTTGCTCTCGGTCAGATATGGCTCTCCAACATGGACACTTGGTTCCTCAAAGTCAGTAAGAGAGAGATCCTGCTAGCAAACCAGAGTCATGGTCTTCTATAACCTATAACTTTGTTCATATTCTGTCCTTTAAAAGCAAGTCATCAGGTTCAAGGGCAGGGAGAGGGGTGAATTGTACAAGTTAGTGAATACTGGGAGTCAGGGAGGGCTTCCCAGGTATCGCTAGTGGTAAAGAACCTGCCTGCCAATGCAACAGACGTAAGAGTTGTCGTTTCGATCCCTGAGTCAGGAAGATCCCCTGGAGGAGGGCATGGCAACCCACTCCAGTATTCTTGCCAGGAGAATTCCATGGACAGAGGAGCCTGGTGGGCTGTAGTCCTTGGGGTCGCAAAGATTTGGACATGACTGAATTAGCACAGGGAGTCAGGGATCATTGGAGGCTACCTTAGAAGGCTGTCTACCACAGGGGGTGGTTGCTCAGTTAATAACAGGCATAAAGGACAGTGGGGAAAAGTGGAAAGGAGAGTGTCAGCAGACAAGGTGGGAAAGGAATTTCTTGGGAAAAGGCTCACAATAAGTGATACATACACTGTCAACAAACAAAGTTGAATCTGGGGGTGTCTAGCCCCCTTGGGAAAATGTGTTAAGTCTCAGGTTAAATCAGTATGTATCATGTCAAACCACCAACTTCTCATATTATATATTATTTGGGGAAAATCAAAATAGTTTAAATGGGTGACAATGGCAAAATAATGGGAAATAGAGAAACACAACCTCAGCCAAGAGGGAAAATATTCCATAACTAATGTAAAAAAGGATTGTAATTCTTATTCTCTCAAAATGTTGTATCTAACAATTAACATTGAGAAAGTAAAATTAATGACATTCAAAAGACTCTGTATTAATTGGTATTTATTCTATCTAAACATGCATCTATGCCATTTATTTGTCATTTACCAAGCTTAAATTTTGAGTTTGTCTTGTCAAGACTGCAAACTTCATGATTATTTAATGTTTGCCTTTATTTTGCACCTGCCACTCACTTTGATAGGATAGTTGGTTCAAGGTAAGATATTGGAGTTATAAAACAAAATAGAGAAAATACAGCTTACTGATTTACATGGGGAAGGAGGCTTATAATCATAACTAGGATTTTTATTATAATGGGTGTTCTAGTAAGTTGAGTTAATCGGCTGAGTGTTTGCAAAGATGGGTTATGTACATGTTTCTATAATAACAAAAATGAACAGAGATATAGCAGATAAATTGTCTTAACAGGTTTTGCTTGGTTTTAGTGCAAAAACTTACTAATTAATGCAAGTGTTGCAATCATTTTTATGACATTCCCTGAAGATGGCACTTTAAGGGTTATGCCATATGCTGATTGACAGCAGCCATAATTCCATACAATGAGACTGTATCATATTGTTTGAAGTGAGGTGATATTCATCTCTTGAAACTGATCAAACATATCATTGCATCAAACAGTATTACAATATAATCACATTGTATGTGGAGACTGCCAAGGCTGATCATCATGTTGTACTCTTTTCCCTTAGACTTCTCTAATAGCACATGTGACACACCACTGCATCCACATTTTCCTTTAAGAACTCAGAATCTAAGAAAGAGAAAAATCTGCATAAGATCATGGTTTGGTTATGCTGTGTGAGTGTTCATTTGTCGACTGCTTTAGAATTACAAATTTCCTTCCACAAAGATCTTCCTAAGTACACAAATAAAAACCCGGTAAGGCCCAGATAAAAAGAGAAGATTCCAAAAAGGGCAGAAAATAATTCAAATGTCTTTTATTTGTCTTCCATAAACAAGCAAACATGGAAGACATGTCTTTCGTAAAAAATACTTTTTAGTGTCAGAAACTTCCAATGGTGTTTTTTCCTAATGTACTGTTTTGCAAAGTCACTTACTTTATGTACTGACTTTGAGGCTATTGCAGCTGCAGATGAAATTATATTAGAACCTATTCTTCTACTAGTCGTAGTTGCTGCTGATCTTGGAAAAGCATTGCTAGGATGGGCAGAAATAAATGAGGGTGATTTGGCCATTCTCTTAGTGGCATTTTTAGAGGTATAAAATTCTGTAACAGAGTAGCTTTTAGACTACTAACAGCTGTGATGTAATTTAGGAATTGCCCTTTAATTATCCATCCATCCATCCACCCATCCATCCATTCAGTAACTTGTAAAAATGCCATTGGGATACTTTGGGGATTATGTTCAGAATAGTTTACAAACAGGATGCTAGGATGGGAACCATCACCTATTCACACTGACATTCACTAAGAGATGTGTTACCACTTCTGGTCCTCCAGTGTTCATCTATGTGAATCTTTGAGATGTCACCATCCTATCTGGACCTTATTAATTTGTCTAAGCCAGCCCTAGCCCTAATCTGTTAGGTTTAATGTCCTTAGACTTCTGGGCCTATAGAAACTATGTGGCTCTTTCAGAGATGCATTGGGATGGCAGGAACACAGAGGCACTCTCTGATTGGTTACCTGAACACTCACACTGCTCCCTCTCTTCATCTGCTTCTGCACTGTGGTGGGCACAGGTGAGGCTGGAGGTTTCTGAAACTCCCCCAAGATATAAGACCAGAGAGCTCTCTGCTCCCAGATTCTGCTAATCATGGGCATTTCTCCCAGATCAGGTGCAGGAAGAGCAGAGCAAAGACACTTCTCAGAGACACCACCAGTCTTTAAGCTCTGTGCTTCCCTTCTGACCATTTTCTCCTTTACTTCTCTTCTTTAACTATAGAAACTTCATTTAATATACAGTGAAAAACACTGACTTTTCATTTCCTTTTCCCAAATATTTGGTTTGTGATATTAATATCATGCTTTCAGATCTTTAGGGTATGTCTGATACACAAATGTCCAGAATTTTGACATTCAAAATCTGAGAACTGTCTTTTCCCCTCTCTTAAGAGCATCCATTGCCTCAGCAAGTAAGGAAAAAAGCCTTAGCAGCTGTTCAGTGGTGAAGAGTGGATACCTTTCCCTCTTTTCTTTCCCTCTTTTCTCTCTTGCTTCTTTGTCTCCTACTTCGTTAATTTTGTTGTTCGACCTTTCCCCTCCCCTGTTTTCTTAAGAGTTTAGTTGGCTGGGTTTTTTCCCCCTGGTTTGTTGAATAGAATAGTACTGAGTTACATTACACATGATTTTTTGTTTGTTTTTTGTTTTGTTATTTTTTTGCTATTAGATGCTTTAGATTTTGAAACAATCAAAAATTCTTTTTTTCCCCCTCTAGGAAAAAAAGCTAGACCTATAGCACAAATATGGACTTTCCACATGGTGCTAGTGGTAAAGAACTCACCTGCAAATGCAGGAGAGATAAGTGACCCATGTTCAGTCCCTGGGTTGGGTAGATCCCCTGGAGAAGAAGTTGGCTACCCACTCCAGTATTCTTGCCTGGAGAATCCCATGGACAGAGGAGCCCCGCAGGCTACAGTTCATAGGTCTCAAAGAGTCAGACACAACTGAAACGACTTAGCATGCACAGTACAAATAGCTTGTTTTTTTCCTGAATACTTATAGATGGCTGACCAGATTGTACATAAGCTCCAAAAACTTCAATGTGTGTTTTCTACAAATAAGAGCATCCTCCTGCTGACCACAACACAACTAACAAAACCAGGGAATGAATTTTGATACACCCCTGCCCTTTGGTCCACAGACCACATTCCAGTTTCAACTGATGCAACAATAATTTTTGCAGCCAAAGGATCCACTTCCGAAGCACACGCCGTATTACTTATCATGTCTCTTTAGTCTCCTAGTCTGGAATATTCTTCAGTTTATGCTTGACTTTCAGTCCAGTATTGATATTTTAAAGAAGAATTCAGTTACTTTGTAGAATCACCCCCAGTTTAAGCTTGCCTGAAGTTTCCTCATAATTTGACTCAGATCACAGTATCACAGAAGTGATGCAGTGTTCCTCTCAAAGCATCAGACCAGGTCATGCGTGGTTTCAATAGCTAATGTTCACTGTCATCACTTGCTAGAAGTGATGTCCTCCAGGCTTTGCCACCATACACTTTTCCCCTTTTGTGGGAGGTATTTTGAAAACATACCGAATCCTGTTCTTCATCAAATTTTAATCCTTTCATTCATTCATTTATGTTGGTATGGTCTCTTGGTCTTTTATTTTACTTAATATTGTAAATTCTACAAGTTATTATCACATTACTATCAGTATTTTTTAAAGTTTTTATTTTTTGATGTGGACCATTTTAAAAGTCTTTATTGAATTTTTTACAATATTGTTTCTGCTTTATGTTTTGCTTCTTTGGCCATGAGGCATGTGAGATCTTAGCTCCCCAACCAGGGACTGAACCTGCACCCCCGCGAAGCCTTAACCACTGGATTGCCAGGGAAGTCCCTACTATCAGTATTAATACTCAAATTATGTCCAATGTGGCTAGTAGGAGCCCATTTAAACTGACCTTTAGGCTCTTTTGATATGGCCCCCATCATTTTTTTAAACATATTTTTGGTTTATGATAGAAGTTTCAGATCTTTGGTTTATGGTAGAAGTTACAGATTTTTCTTGTAACTTTATTGTCCCTCAGTCCCAGAATCAGCCATTTCTCTAAAAATTCTTTTTCTTTTTTTCTTTTTTTTTACTGGAAAATAGTATTTGGAAGCCAAGACTCGAGCACTGTGTATGTTCATTGTTATTGACGTGTTGGTGCTTCCTGGCTCTATCAGAAGATAGAGCCAGGAAGTATACTTATGCGTGTACCATGTATCTACACTGACATTTATTTCTATCTATAGAAATTGAAAACTGTCTCTCTATAAATTATACATATGCTGAAAACCATGAGCTCATCTTACACTTCCAGTCACATGCTGATTCTAGTTTTCTCCCTTTTCCATATATGTAATCTTTTCTAATAATGAGAATACAAGCTTCCATAGTTCTTCAGATGTTGACTTATGCAATCAACCTCACTTTATGCAACCCATCTCCCATCCCTACTATGACTCCCTCCCACACACAGATGTCTCTTCTCCGTTCTTGGGCTCTGACTCCCCTGTGTGGATACCTTCTCGCCTGGTTCAGGCTGATTCCTCAGGCTATTTTGCCTGCCGCTCTTGACTGGCTATTGTCTTCATCTAGTTTGGACCCTCATATTCTCTTATCTTGCGCAGTCTCATCTAGTGAGACTTTGTTATTGTTTGTTGTGGCTTTAGAAATAAATTATTCAGGAAGAGGAAGGAGAAGCAGACAAGTTTTTCCATGAAATGTTTTCATTATCCTCTTTAATCGAGAGTTGAATTAGTAGAAAAATAAGAAGAATCCAAGGGCCAAAAGAAAAAAGGAACTAAGAACCCAACTGGTGACTGCAAGAACTAACAAGGCACTGTAGGAGCTGGGGTGGACTAGGGTGGTGGTTATGACTCAGAAACACAGCAGCTTTCATTTTCATACCCAGAAAGACACAGGAAACAAGGACTTGGAAATTCTGTAGGAAGGCAGGGATAAATCCAGGATCATTTAAGAGCTTCCCCTTCCATAAAACGATAGAGAAGAAATAATCTGCACACTAGCAAAAGAGACTACAAGGAAGCAAGCTATTCTGGCCTGGGTGTGGGGTAGATAGCAAGCCTTTCAAGAGAAATTGTAATCACAGACATGCACCTCCTATGAGCTTCATGTCAACCACATGGCCTGAACACTCCATATTGAGATTCAGTGTATTCCAAGAAGAAGCAAACAGTAAAAATTTGGTGTGATAAAACCTCATCACAGGCCACACTTGATGCCTCCAGATGAAGCCTATCAAAAATGGGCTCACCATTCAAAATTACAACACATATAAGGTAACAATCTACCTTGAGAGACATAGGAAAGAGTAAATACAGTAGAATTAAACTCCAACGAATTTGAGGTAATAGAACTGTAAGACAGAGCCTGTAAAAACATAAATTTTAAATGTTCAAAACATTCTAAAAGATGAATAAGGCATTAAAATACATGTCTGTGTCTTAATCTCCTCTTCCTAAGGACATTAGTCATTTTGACCTGGGACTCTACATAATGACTTCATTTTAACTTAATTACACTTTAACACCTTAGCTCCATATCAGTCACATTCTCAGTTACTGGATTTTAGGACATCAATATAAGAATTTTTAGGGAGACACAATTCAGCCCATAACACTGTGATAAACTGAACCTCACCAACCTCGTTTCTCTTGGCACTTTCCTGTTTCCTCTCTGCTTTCCAGATACTTCTCTGTATTCAGTGACCTATTTCTCGCCTCAAGGACTTTGCAAAGACTGTTACCTTCACTAAGAATACTCCCATCCTCATGTCCCCCAACTTGGTGTAGCCAAATGCTAGATTTCAGCTTTAATGTCATTTCCTTATAGAAACACTTCCTGACTCTAAGATTAGATTAGTTCTCTGTGTTTTGTGTTCTTCACATCATTTTTGTACCACTTCATAATTCTAATTAAATGATTAACTGTATAATTACTGAATTTCCTTGATCCTACAATGTTAGGCATTCTAAGATGTATCATCAATTTTGAAACATTTGTAGGGAGAGGAAATAAATACTATTCTATTAGTCAGCTATTGCTACAATAATGCTTCATGAAAAACCACTCCAAAATTCAGTGATTTAAAACAATAAGCATTTATTTCTCCCTTATGTGTCTGTGAGCTATTGTGATTCACTTTTAAAAACTCAGTTTCAGGATTCAGCTCTGGACTCAAACTGCAGGCTCGGTTGAATTCAGGTCTACTTCATATATGTCCATATGCTCCCCCACTGTATTCTCACAATAAATGATAGATAGTCAAGCAAAGGCGACCTGCAACACCTGTTAAAACCTCAGCTGGGAGAGGCACACTGTTACTTCCACCCAAGTCTGTTGGTCAAAGCAAGTCACGGGGCCAAGCCCAACACCAGCGGGTCGGGGACAGTACTCTGCCTCCTCTAGTGGGAGATGATGCCAAGTCAATGGAAAAGGGCATATATGTATATTGTATAACCCCCAAACAGGGAGGAATTGGGAACAATAACTCAATGTACCATATGTACCATGAACAGTATGTACACAAATTTTATTATGTTTACCTACAAAAGATTATTCATATATATTTATTAATACCCCCAAAAAACCACCCCACTTTCTTCTGTATTGAGTAAACCTTCACAGTCAGAGCCCAAAGTATCTTCTGAGTCATTTTTGGTCACCAACCATTACATCCCTCATTCTAGCCACCAGTCCTTTATATAACCAGGGCTCAGGACTTGGACCTCTTTAACTTTTGTGTAAGTTCTAGGCATACAAAAGAAAGACCACGGTTCTATTTGCACTTCCAATTTGGTTAAACTCAGAATGTACCCCAGACATTTCTATCATTGGAAATTGAAAACTTTTCATAACAATCCACAGGAAGTTTTGTTTTGTTAGGGTTTTTTTCCTTACTGCTTATTTATTTAAAAAATTATATTGAGGTAGCACTGGTTTATAAGTTTCATGCATGCTACCTTATACTTTTACTTTTGTGCACACTGCAGTGTGCTCATCACCACAGATTTGTTTCCTTCTCTCACTATACAGTGGATCCTCTTTATCCAACTCACCCTTCACCCAACTCTTACCCTTTGGTAACCACTACTCTGTTCTCTGCAGCTACGTATTTATTTTTGTTCGACTTGTTCATTTATTTTTGTTTATTTTTTATATTCCATATATGAGTGAAATCATCTGGTATTTGTGTCTCTTTGACTTATTTCACTTAGCATAATACTCTCAAAGTCCATTCATGTTGTCACAAATGGCAAGAGTTCATCTTTTTTTTAATGACTGAGTGGTATTCCATTGTATATAAATATATGTGTGTATATATATATATATATATATATATATATATATATATATATATAATATTATAACATCTTTATCCATTCTTCCATTGATGGGATTTAGGTTGTTTCTATACCCTGGCTGTTTTAAACAATGCCACGATGAACATAGAAGTACCTGTGTGTTTTTTAATTAAGGGCTTCCCTGATGGCTTAGCAGTAAAGAATCCACCTGCAATTCAGGAGACGCAGGAATGCAGGTTCGATCCCTGGGTGGGGAAGATCCTTTGGAAGAGGAAATGGTAACCTGCTCCCATATTCTCACCTGGACAATCCCATGGACAGAGAAGCCTGATGGGCTGCAATTCAAAGGGTCACAAAGAGTCGGACACAACTGAGTGACTGAGCACACATACACATATGTTTTTGAATTAGGTTTTTTTTTTTTTTAATTCTTTGGTAAATACCCAGAAGTGAGACAGCTGGATTACATGGTAGTTTTAATCTCAATTTTTTGAGGAATCTTTATACTGTTCTCCATTGTTTTCCTCTGTCCATGGGATTTTCCAGGGAAGAGTACTAGAGCCGTTTCCGCTTCCTCCTCTAGGGGATCTTCCTGAGCCAGGGATCAAACCCATGTCTCTTGTGTCTCCTGCATTGGCAGGCAGATTCTTTACCACTGCACCACCTGGGAAACTTTTTTCTGCACAGCCAACAATGTTAATTGCAAAGCTACTTGGAGTGTAAACCTCTGAACAACTTTTTGAAAAGATAATTAGATACCTAAATTTAAGTGAGAATTCAATCCTGTATGTAAATATCTGAGAGGACATTTGATTAACAAGAGATGCACTGTCGCCTGCAGATGCAGGGTCACTCTGTTCAGTAGCTGGGAAGCTTCTTGTACACGGATTGAAAGAGTTATCCCTCTGTAACACTGGAACAGTCATCTGAAATTATGTCTTGCTCGGTTCTCCTCCACCTCCTAGAAGTGCAGGAAAGCGACTCAGGTAGGGTGGAAGGTGACATTTTCACCAGGATCTGACTTGGATGCTAGATATGATTGATTCTTTCTTCTCAGGCTGTAAAAATCCTGTGAAATAACAATGAGTCATCTTTCCCACCACACAAAGATAGCCTTCTAGAGAAAGAAAACAATCCAGAGGAGGACTTTAAGACAGGAAGAATGAGAAAGAGAGACAGACACACAGACTGAGCCAGATCCCAGAGAACAGTGCCGGAGCAAGGGGTTCTCATAATGTCCAAGATCATCTCCTAAAACTTTTCTACACAGAAGCCAAATTTTATGCCTCGTTAATGTGAGTTGATTTCTGTCGCATGTAATCAAATAGAACACTAGATATTACAAAACAATAACCCACACGAGCAACACCATGGTTACAAAAACACACAATAGTGCAGCAACCACAAATAATTTCAGAATAACTCAAGCTCTTCATTTGTTTTTTTTGAACATGATGAAGGAAACAGAGAACCTTAAAAATCCCCCTTTGCCTCCCCCATCCAGTGATTCACACGCAGCAGCTGCTTCTGCTCCTTTATATCTGTCTGCAGATTCCAGTCTCACGTCAAGATAACCTCCTCCCCCAAAGTTAACCTTCTGAACTTTTGTTCTCTCTTCCTTTCCTTCCTCTTCTCATGCCTAAAGCTCAGAAGAACTTGTCTGTCAAAGCAGGACTCTCAGAGCTGAACTCACCTCAGAGCACAAGAAACCATGTTAGTAAATGAGGGAAAATTGGGAATGTCCATGTGCGCCTCATTTTTGTCCCATTGCTCCCCTTTTAAAAATGTTATAAAATGAAAAAAATACATGCATTTATTTTTAAGGTTACATAAATGTGGTTTAACATTTGCTTTTCCTTGCTAACGCAATGCCTTCCACATTCATATTAAATACCTCATAGCACATTTTTGAAAAAAAAAAAGAAGTTAATGACTAGATGAATTACTGAATGAACAAGAAAGGAATGTATGAATAAATGTAAAAATATGACATTAGGGACTGGAGGAAATTATTACTAAGAAATTAAAGTCATGGTCAATAAATGCTTGACACCTAGAAGACTAAAAAATACATTTCTAAAATCCAACTCATCCTTTCACATACATAAAAACAGAACAAAAAAGAAAAAAAGAATTTTGAAAGTAGAAGCAAGTCATGTGTGTGTGTGTGTGTGTGTATAGAAAGCTATCTACTATTTAAATAATCCCAGTGGTACTTGTAACCAAGTGTATTAATTAGAATTCTTTGCAAGCCACAGAGAACAAATCTGAATAAATAAGAGATAAATGTATTTATTGGGAGAAGTATTTTTTACCCACCCAACCTCCATCTCCTTCCTCTTATCTTTGTAAAATATGCCCTAGTTTTGTTTGTGTGTCTATTTATCCCTTGCTCATTATGGCTCAGGGTTAGAGTCTAACTGAACAGAAGTTATTTCCATCCCTGAAACCAGTTTATGCATACATGATACTGTGAGATGTGTGGGGAATTCTTCTAAAGGGTTTCTGAGAAAAGCTTTCCTTAATTGCAGAAAGGGACCCAGGTAAGAAAAAAAATCCCTTCTCCTGTGTCTGGAAAGAGGGATGTGGTGATGATGTGATGACGAGATTTCTGTAGCTTTCTTGTGAACATAAGAGGGACAGCCAACGAGAAGCTTACCTATCAGGATGAAAGAGTGGGATGATAAAAAACACTCTATATCCACAATTCTTGCTTCCAAAACGGTAATTTTCTCAGAGCAACTTACTTGAGCCAGGTTTTTCTATTTTTCTGCAACTGACAGAATCCCAGGGATAGAGAATCATATTAAAGGGAGGCTGGACATTGGCTTGGGATTGGTTGGAGCCCCAGAAGCTATGGAGGTTAGGAAGCAGAACCCAACGAGAGCTGCCTTATGGTGAAAATAGCCAGGTTGGGTTTGTACTAGGTCAGATGGACTAGAATTCCAGTATTGTCTTTTTGTTCCTCTATTCAAGACAACGTCCAATTCCCAAGCCTGATTATATTCAGTAAGAAAGAATTAACTCCTCAAACTGGATTTTAGATTCTAGGAGAAGGTTAGGTAGATGTTGAGCAGCCAAAAAAATGTCAAGTGTCTACAACATCAACAAATTAAAACTTCTTGTATTATGGGTTTTCTTATTTTTTTTTAGTATTCATTCTCAGGGGCTTCCATTTCTCCTAATCATTTTCTGTCCTTATTTCCTGCTTCCATAACATTCTACACATCTTTATTTTAAATCATACCTTCTGCACTCTCACTCCTGTCTGCCTTGTCTATGCCTTCTTTTCCCAAATGCGGAAATAAATCAAGTCAGTTCTGTGTCTCAGAATTTCAGTGGAGTCTTGAAGTTACAGATGGAGATTACATTGAAGTATAAGCCGAGAACCGAGTGTAATATACCCCTCTACTAAAAAAAAATTTATAATCAACTATATCCCACCATGAGGAATTTGTTGCTGGATATGTTATCTTTAGGTTCTAGTGTATGTCTATCCTAAGACTATATTCTTTTCCTACCATTTTTTTTTCAATTTCCCCAAGTTCCTTTAATTTCATAAACAGAATATGTCTCCACCTTGTACTCAAAATCAAGCTTGTAGTCTATATATGCATATCCAAGAGCTCATTAAACAGCTTTTCAATGGTTTATCCACCTCAGATTTGTATCCTTGAAAACACAAAGCACTGGGATGGCTTTGGAATTAGTTTTTCATTTATAGGATACACATTTTAGGAAGTGTTTCTCTCCTTACTAATCTCTGTAAGCAGAATGGGAGTAATTTAAAGATTTCTCCTTCTCAATTGCACAGAAAAACCTGCAGAGAGATGGTTTTGTTTTTTTTGTCTTTCTTTTCTTTTTCTTCTTCCCCATTCTTCTTCGACTTCTCCTTTTCTGTCTTCTCTCCACCCAATACAAGTACTGTCATTTTAACTTATTCTTATGCCCACAATTTAAATGAAGAACAAAGTATGAAATCCAGCCTAAAGGAAAAGGGGGAAATGGCACCTTGTCATATGATCACTAGTCACAACTCCGCAATGTACTAGCAGTATGATTTTGAGATGCTTCTTCTGAAGTTTGGAACTAAAGCTATGGTTTACCTATATCATAAGGATATTAGCAAGACTAAATGAGATGACGGATGAAAAAATGCATCCTCAACTGTCAGGAACTACCCAAATGTAACAGAATGAATACCAGATGTTGGATTCCATCACAGAAGGCCCATGAGAACAAAGCTGCTATGTGAGAGAGAAGGACTTCCTAGGTGGCGCTAGTGGTAAAGAACCTGCCTGCCAATGCAGGAGACATAACTGACTCTGATTTGACCCTTGGGTCTGGAAAATCCCCTGGGGAAGGGCGTGGCAACCCACTCTAGTATTATTGCCTGGAGAATCTCATGGACAGAGGAGCACGCTGGGCTACAAGTCCATTTAGTCACACAGAGGTGGACACCACTGAAGCGACTTAGCATACAGCACACATGTGATAAAAGGCAGGAGCTCAATCAAAGAGCAAAGAACCCCAGGACCGAGACTTTGGGGTGCCAAGATCAGAGTGAGGCCAAAAACAAGATTTGACTCGAGATGAAGAGCTACTGGAATCCTTTTATTTCTTTTGCACAAACAGATTTGATCTCTGAGGTTGCTTCAGGTCCAAACTTAAAAGAAATCTTACTCTGCTCTTTCTCCTTTAAGGTTGAAGGAGCAAAGAGTTAATTACCTTGTTATTTTCGTCTCTCTTCCAAACTTTCCACACGGGCTTTTTTCTTAATTAGCCATCACATGAAACTAGAAGAATATTTATTATTTATTGTGTGTATTAAATTTTATGTCTTTTCTTCTTAATTTCTAAAATGGATGAATTTACTACTTTTCATATTTTTCTCCTAAAAAAGCAATGTTTTTGGTTGTTGTTATTGTTGCTTTTATTGTTTGTCTAGTTGTAGTCCTCATCTGACTTTTCTTTGGGTCAGTAACTCTTCATAAGGACAAAATTCTTTTCTTCATAAATGAGAAAAAGCTTCTGGTGTATTTTAGATTAGCCGGAAGAAGCAAATAGTTTCCCATACACTTTTCTTTTTATCATTTACCCAATTTATATATGATACCTATAAATGTCTACTGAATATTGATTAAGTTACATGGCTTAAATTCAAGGCTCTATAGTAACTTATTAAAGTATATTTTATAAAGTGATTTTGGTCATCAAGATCATATTACTATACAATGACTCATGTGCATATGTGGTTCATTGCCATGGTACTAAGTCAGCTCTAAAGGGAACATGAAATGCACACCTACATGCCAATTTCAGAATCAATTATATATCTGCTGCAATTCATTAAACTTAGAGATTCCAAATGGTTTATATACTTAAAGACTTGCTTAACTGGTTAAGAATATAACTGCTAGCCAAGGTACTCAGGAGTAAAGTATGTCTCAATAATTCCTCCATTTAAAATCTTCTTTATTTTTATCCCTATAGTAGGTAACATATAATAATACAATATACATAGTCTTGTTGTTTATTTTGTGTACTTATGACTTAATTCTAGATTGTAAATGCTTTGAAAGCTTCTTCCCCACCTCCTTGTGTGGATATGGATGTATAATGTAAGTTTCTCTTCAGAATGTTATGCTTGAAGAAATTCCCTGGTGGTTCAGTGATTAGGACTCTGTGCTCTCATTACCAAGGGTTGGGGTTCAATTCCTGGTCTGGGAACTAAGATCCCACAAGCTGAGTGGCACAGCCAAAAAAAAGGCATGAATGGAAAACCTGGTCCACAAGTATCAATCAAGGTTCACTTAAGAGTTTCCCTTTGCTGTTTAATATCTCAAAGAATGATGATGATTTTAATGAGTGTGTCTTATGTTGGTCAAAGCAATTTTGAAAGCTGTTTGATAAGCTTCTTTTATCCCAGTTACAGTTTTTGCTTCTCTCATCTCTCTTCCTCTCCACTTTCTTCAATTTCTTTCCTCTATATCCCTCATATTTCATTTTGTTTTTATATTCTTTTGTACTCTTTCCACACTTAAGCAATTATTTAGGAAAGAAAGAGTCTGGCATTTTCCTATTGCAACTCAAAAGAAACTAAGCTTGAGCACATCTTTACAACAGGAAGACCCAGTAGGTTCATTTTAGGGGTGGAAAATCTGACCAGAAAGCAAAAAAAAAAAAATCCCAGATTTAAAAAAAACGTAACAATTAGATTTTTTAAAATGTATATACAGTGCAGTTTGTTTACTCGGAAAAAGGACTCTTAATGTTCTTAATTATGTGTAAGTAAATAATCTAGATTGATAGAATTTTAGATGAAGCTGCTAAAACTAAAATGCTTAAGAAAACAGATATTGCTAAATGGAAAAGGAGGCATTGTACACAGCACCCGTTGAAAACTCAACTAAGTAAAGCACTGATAACACCCCTAGGTATTTGGGAGAGTGTTTTCATATTTCTGCATGTGTTTGTCTATAAAAGCATTTCAAGGTGTAGCTTTCTACTGATTCAACCTTGCTAAAAAAATTAATCAAGAACCATCATATGATAATCACTGTTTTTTATCACATTTTCCAAATTTTTTTCAGGAAATGTGTGTTTTTAGTTCCTCCTTCTTGAGAAAGCTACCCCCTGACATGAGACTGACCCTAAAGCCACCTCTGGACTTCAACACCATGTCTGCCTTGAAAAGAAGCCTCAGTTGCTGAATTGTTCCAGTTTGCAAAGAAAGGAACTCCGTACTAAACTTGAGTTTGTAACTTAAAAATAAAACCTCAAACCTGCCCATCTATTGCAGATAAATGTACTCCCTTTGTTTCATGGTATGCAATTAGATGCATTTGAAATAAACGGTAAGTTAAATCAGAAATCTTGGGGACAAGCATGTACTATTTTAAAACAGGGAATGTCAAATGTTGTTTTTCAACGCAGTACCAAAGGGTATTTCACAGGTAATTTCTCAGGGCTGATGCTAGCTAATTATTAGCTACCGTACCCTGCCTCCCATTCTAAGTGAATATCTCCTGGCAGAAAGACACAGCTAGGAGTGTTTTGTTTCATTTGTCCTTGGAGTTTTTATCAGCATCAAGAAGGTGGACTGAGCCAAAGTTAGAAGAATTCTGGAGCTAAGCAAAAAGCGACACGTTTAACAGCCCCCATTAATTGGGGCTGTTACATGATTAATTTGAGAAAAACAGAAGAGACCGATTTCTTTACAACTCACAGTTGGATGCAATGCACTAAAAGTAATCCTGTAAATTACATTTTAAATCTTCAACATATTCCAAGCAGATAAAATAGTGGCATGATTGACCAAACTCCTTTAAAAAGTACACATATTACGATGCATCATAGTTATAAACAGATGGTATTTGGCCTCCTTCCTATTCTCAACATTTGGAATTTCTAAACTATGTGAATTAAACAATAATATTTTATAAACATACAAGGGATTTTGCTCACTGCTTTGTTAACATAGAAATTATACAATGCTGACATTTATTTAAATTTTAAAAAGTAAACAACAGTGTGCATTGAAATAAAGCAAACTAAAATCAACATAGAGAAGTACGTTCTGTGTGCATATTACCTACAATGGCACTGGCCTTTTTAAGGGAAGACATGATGGGTTGAAAAACAAATGGTGGCTTAGATGGGACTAATACTTTGTACTCTAAAGGTTCATTTAACACCTCTCTGTAAACAAGGGATATTTATACCACAATTGGCTATTTGACCATCACTGTTCATTTACAATGTAACCTGCTATTATGGAGTTAAAAGAAGTTTCCCTTCATTGGCTCATCAGTTCTGGCAGTAGTCAAAGTGTACTCACAGTTTTAAAAGCACTTCCACAAACAGGGTTCATTCTGACACCTGTACTCTGAATGAGAAACATTATCATTATATCAATAAGTAGGTATTTTTTCCTTTGAGGGATATTATTGCCAGAAAGAAAAGGAAATGTATCAGATCTCAGTGTCATTTCCTGAGATTCCTTTCTAAAATTACAACTTTAACCCTTTGGCCACATTTTGAAAAGGAGATCCATCTGGTGAGTTGATGTACAAAATAGAAGGCACTTGGTTTTCAAATACTCTTCTCAGATGTGCAAAGTTGTGTCGTGATGAATAAATAATGAATTAGATATTTCAATCCAGTTTATGATTTTTGAAAGCCCTGATTATCACTGTTTACAGACACCGTTGTCTTGATGCATTTCCCAAATGTTCTTGCTCTGCCTTTCAAGAATGAGCTTGGGTTGGCCACCCTCCCCTACCTCGGTTTACTCCTAGACTGCTCTTTCTCACATTTTAAACAATTAGCCAAACCTGTATCTTCAAGTCTACAATTTGAGGAATATTTCAAACCAGATGGGGTAAAATCTTGAACTATGGATGCCAGTGATGGTCACCAACACTCCAGCTAAGGTTTCTTATCTTTGGTCACTGCAATGCACCACTTTAGCCTACAATCTCTATCGGTGGGAAAGAAAGAGGAAGGTATGCTACAGCCTAGATGGTCAGAAAAGCAAAGGGGCCTGCTGAAAACACAAACAAGGCGCATTTTTCTCTGACACACAGTCTTAAATGTGTACACACAAATAAATACCTAATGAGAAATAGTAATACTAGAGGGGAGGAGGTCCTTTTAAAAACAAAGACGCCTCCAAATGATGTTTAACGTTTTCCCAAGTTTTCTGGAAATCAACGCGATGCTTCTAAATGTTCTCCTACCCAAACACTGCTTAACTTCTCTGTCGTCCCCCCCACCGCGTCACCACCGCCCCCGCTACCCCGCTCTCTTTGCTCCACCTAAATAACCAATTGGTGGTCAGGAGGAGAAAGTTTGCAATCCAGAACACAGGTATGAAGTGAAAAGGAAAGCAACTTTAGGGCTGGCAGTGGGATTAAAATCACAAGTCTGAATATGTGAGAGAGTTGAAGAGGAGTGTTTTAAAATTAATAGCCAGAATCTTTGCCTGGAGAGTTGCAGTGCCCATCCCTACTCCCGTCTCTGTTTTTGCTTAAGATAAAAATTTTAAAAAGGACAGAGGGAGAGAAATCATTCTCTTTGCTTTTGCTTAATCTTCATCGGATTCTCTCCCTAAGATTTGAGACTGGTCGACACAAGGCAGCAGGTTCAGTAAAATACTTAGAGAAGAGTTCTGCCCGTTAGGGCTGCGCCGCCTTCCCGGTGGTGCAGAGGGGACCGGTCAGCCCGGCACGAAGCAGCCAGGGCAGACCTGGGCCACCCGCCACGTGTGCGTGTGTCAGCATGTAACTGTCGGTGCGCGCGTGCCAGGGTGCGTGCCCGCGTGTGTGCGTGACAGTGTGCGCGTGTCGGGCTGTGCGCGCGTCGGCGTGCGCGTGCCGGCGCGGCTCTGCCCCGGAGTCCGCGCAAGAGTGAGCGGGAGCGCGGCGGCCGCTCGGGGCTCGCTCCGTCCGGTCGCCGGGGACGCCTCCAGCGGCTTCGGGGCTCCTCTGGCTCTCGGAGTGCTGGGCTCAAGCGCTGCCGAGGAGACTCGGTGAGGACTCTGCGCCCTCGACGTCCTCCTGCGCCCCGTTTTCTCGCGCCCAGAGAGGTGTCGAACTACCTCCACGCGCTTTGGACAGGACCCAACGGGGTATCGAGGGCGAGCGCCGCCGCGAACCGGAGCTTGGGTACATCGGCCCGGGGGAGAAGGGGCGCGGCGAGCGCCCGGAGGCCCCGGACCCTCCCGACCCTTCTCGGTTTCAGAGGCTCCGGCACGCTGTCCTCCCGACGCTGGGCGCAGGCTCGTCGGGGGCTTGGGGCTGGCGCCCGGGCGCGCGCTTTCGGGCAGGCCAGCGCTGCGTAAGGCCGAGGCCCGCGCGCTCCGCCGCCACCTCTCTGCCCGCGGCCCAGCCGGGCTACCCCAGCCCCTAGCCTGCGGCGCAGGGCTAGACCTGACCGTGGGCGGAAGATCTGAGAAGAAGGGAGGGAAGGAGCAAAGACATAGCCGGCCCCAGACAAGGAATCCTTAATTACAGATTAAAAGGCAAGCAAAACCGTACACATTTTCCATGTGTCAGCTGACTGCAACGACAAAAGGAAATACAAAATGCTGGGTGGGGTCGGGGGGGCGGAATGCCTCTTCTCGTCGCCCTCGCCCCACACCCCTTTTATTAACAGGGCAAATGTAAAATAACATTAGGTAGTGGGTGACTCTGGGAAGGTGGTGCCTGCGGCCGGATCGCAGCTGCTCACTCCTCGTGTAGGACCGTTTGCTGATGCACCCAGAGGTCCGGGGATCCTCTATATATTAAAAAAAAAAAAAAAGACTAGAAATACTCCGTTAGAGTGCATTTTGTTTCCTAAAAACGTTTTAAAACACATTTTTAAGTTTTAATATTTGGTGCTTAAAGTACTGCTTATTCATTATCTTCAGCGAACTAACGGGCGCGCATACACGTGCGCGTTTTGTTTCGCAATTTTGTAGACTGCGTTTTCTTTGTTTTGTTTTTTGTTTTCCTTCCCTGGCCTGGTATCACAGGATTAGAAACCCTGGGCAAAGTTGAGCCCATAGAAAGCCAGGGAACATAGCTGCAAGCACCAGAGAGCACAAGGTTCTCGATGGTTCTGGACTCGAGGAAAAAGGAGAGATGTATGCGTTGATGCCTTTTCTTTTATTATGATCGCAAAACAATCTCTACTATGTTCGCTGGGATTTAAGATGCCACTTCAACTCCGTGACGTCCTAAAGCCTTCACTTAGGGTCGGGAGGTGTTCAGAAGCCAAATCCCCCTCAGTGACCATCACACATCTCTAGTTCTGGGCCCTCAGTTTTCAACACTGAAACTAAAGGGATGACTTTGAGGATCACCCCGAGCCCCCAGGCATTGCACTTCTCCGTATTTTATTCCTCTTATTGCTGAGTCAGCTTGAGAAATAGAAGATTTGGCTCTGTTAGTATTCTTTTACTGAGAAAAATGATGCAGCAGGTTGGAGGCAGTAAGACCACGTTGCTTAGTCATTTTACTAGCCTTCCTCTTTGTAGGTGTTTTCCTGTCTTTTATTTGTAATTTTTCCACCAGTGCCATTTTCCTTACAGCATTAAAAAAAAAAAAAAAAAAATTCAAAGTGCTTTTTCATGTGGTTCCAGTTAAGTGATTTGCCCACACCCCAAATAATGCTATTTGCATTCAAGATTAATAGCTGCATATCAGTAATTCTTAAATACCTCCTGATCCATATTTTCACTTTAAATGATTCCAATGTTATTGGCCAGACAAATGCCTGAACCAGTAAGTTCGTGGACTGGTTGCCAGCCAAATGACAGAAGCGTTACACTCAGGGAACGGGATTCAATTTCTGCTTTCCTCGCTTCCACAGTAGAAGGTAGAGAGCCTTCTTTCCTTATTTGCCACCTCTCCCAGAAGCGTAGTAGATGAGCAGATTAATAAATTGCTGTAAATCACACTAAGTTCCAAGCCTACCCTACCCTTTTGATACATATTTAGGAAAATCTTTAAAATCTCCCCTAAAGCATCTAGTCTTGATTTAGCCACACGCACTCCACATTTTGACTTTCTGTTTCAGTAAAATAAATAAGGTGAAAGAGCGAATTAGGAGTTTTTCTTTCCTTATAGTTTTCCTGTGTTTGAGAGGATCACCCTGCTGTCCTTGTTTGAGGCCAGTTTTGTTAGTTAGTATTTTTATCACCCACCAAAGAATAGTACAGGATCAAGTTTATATTAATAAATGATATTCATGACTAGGTTTCTAAATGCCAGAGTTATGATTTATTATTTTTAATGGGTGGAGAAAGGAGAGCAGCAATAAAACCAGCCCCTAAGTCATTCAAAATCCTTGGCTTCACACATCTATGTGGTTATTATTATTATTTTTTTTTTTGCCTTTTAAATTTCGTCTAAATTTCCTGTAAGTTCTACTATTATGGACTACTTTTTTTTCCCATTTACCTGTGTCCATAGCTTCAAACACTATGTTTATTATGGTTAAATTTATGAAAAGCATTATGTTCCCCTTTTCTACTTTCTAAGTGTTTATAACTGTCTCTATTTATCCCCATCCTGCTAAGAATTTCACAATAAAATCCTGTACCAAATAAAATAAAATCTGCATCTTTAGACACCCCAGGAAGAAGGCATTAATCCACTTAGTCAAATATCCAGACCTCCCCTCTGCATTGCAGCTCTTCTTAATGTAACATTTAGTAATTGCAGCTGGCTCCTTATCCTCGCCTCCCTCCCTTTCATTCTGAATCATATTGGCCTTGTTTAACCTTCATTTCCTTTCCTACCCCCCACATTTGTCCACGTACTTTTTCTTTGACCATGTTTGTCTCTTTCTTTTTGCTGCCTGGACTGAAAGCAATAAATAGAGCTTTCTAAGACCTTAATACTTTCTGTTAAAATCCCATTCTTCCTCCCTATTCCACTATTAATGCTTTGTACAATTTTTATGCATCCTTTGGTTGTGAAGTTACTGCTCTATATTTTTCTGATTGATCATTAAGTTATGCTGGCTTTTGAGAACTGCCTCCATAATCCTGAAGCAAAGGCTTTTTACTTGGCGTGCTCTTTGCCTTTGGAATGCCTTTCCTGGCAAGGACAGGCATTTTGGTTTGACTATGATTCTTAAGTTACAATTCAAGTCTAATTTGTTCAGTTAGGTTTCTACTCGAAGCAGCTCTGTTTCTCACTGTTAAGTGCTCCATGAGGCTGCTTAGTTAAAGGGTGTGCTGTAAGCTCAAGATGTAATACACTTATATTGTACTTGATTATCAGTTTTCAAAGACAGCTGCATGCTTTGATATCTGTGTAAGGAAATATCAGAAGATAATATACCATTGGTATTTATTACTCTATAATTAAGGATGTGTCAGTGTTTCCCTTTAAAAAATGCTGTTTTCAGAAATTCATATCTCAGGCATAAATTTCCCTATGAATTACAGTCTAATACGGTATTAGAAGTATGTTCTTTTAAAATTATTCCTCCTCTTCCTTTTCTTTCTGGGGAAGTAAGTTTCAGGATGTAATTTCTTGGTTATCTATTTGGGACTAGAGGAAGCAGGCCCTTGCTGCACAATTAAAGGTGCTTCTGCACTGATGCCACCTGCCCACTCTGCCCTAGGCCCTTTGCACAGGGGGAGATCATGGGGACTGCCTTTTAGATAAAGGGCCAGCCTATCTGTTTGACAGACAGAGTCTAGTTGTATGATGTGAAAGGCAAAAAGCCTCAGCTGTTCAGAAACATCACAGGTACCAGAAAGTTAGAGAGTTTAGGACCAGAAGTCAATTTTTTTTTGCATTTCTCTCCTTATGATTGCTTGGACTACAAGTATAGCCAGGCCAAGCAGGAGGAACATGAAATAAGTCTATAGCCAAGTACTAGCAACTTCTTTGTCTGTGTTTCTTCTGATAGGAAGAGGAGGAGGGAAGGGGGAAAAGATGGACAGATAGATATATTCTCCTTCACCTCCTTTAAGGGATGGTCTGGAGAAGGAAATGGCAGCCCACTCCAGTATTCTGGCCTGGGAAATCCCATGGACAGTAGAACCTGGTGGGCTATAGTCCATGGCATTGCAAGTGTCAGACATGACTTAGCAACTCCCAAACCACCATACCACTTGACCAAATGAGTTGACCACAACCTCCTGAAAGAGACTGAAGTCTAGACCTGCGTCTACATGGGACCCAAAGCAACTCAGCCAGGACTCAGCCTGCAGTTTCCTCACATCTAAAATGGGGAGGTTACAAACACAAATGCTTTACCAGGAGGGCCAGGGAAGTTACATGATGTGTAAGTCCTACAGTGTTAAGACCACAGCGAGTGGCAAGGGCCTGGGATGGGAAGTAGAGACCCAATGCTTCCCTACAGATATAATAATAGTCATAATAAAAATACTTAAAATATGAGCAAAACTACAGGGTCTCGCATGCCCCTTCTTCTACCAACTATGTGTGTGGGCCACCTCCTGCTGCCCTTTGCCTGGTGAGGGGAGAAATAATAGGGAACCAGAGGTCCCAGTGAGTCATCAACACTGAACTTGGTGCTTCCTGAAAGGCAGGTAGGTGACAATGTCATTGTCCTGTGCAAAGAAAGGCTTATACAAAGACATACAAAACATCTTTCTGTTTCTATAAGGCAGTCTGGCTCCTACATAAGCCTTAACATGATGCCTTAATTTTCTCACTTGTGAAATGGTGATGGAAACATTACATTTTCAGATATAAAGGACTTCAAATTCCTTGAGAAAAGTGTTACGTAAGTATTTCCAGTAGAAATCCCATCTTCCAGCATTCCATCTTGGGTCTGCTATTTAAATGCAGTAACTAATATGACAGTACACATTTTAGATTATCTTCTGTGTGCCTGCATGCTAAGTCGCTTCAGTCACGTCCAACTTCTGCGACCCTATGGACTGTAGCCCGCCAGGCTCCTCCATGGGATTCTCCAGGCAAGAATACTGGAGTGGGATGCCATGCCTTCCTCCAGGGGATGTTCTCGACCCAGGAATCGAACCTGCATCTCTTCCAACTCCTGCATTGCAGGTGAATTTTTTACTGCTGAGCTACCAGGGGAAGTACCAGATTATCTCTTAGGAAACATCAACTCTTTGTATCAGTTTATGGGAACCATGAAGAACCTGTCCTAGGGTTGAAAGTTGTTACCACAGAGATATGGGAGAGAAAAAGAAATCACTAAGGTGGTGCTAGGTGCTGGGAGGACCCCAGAAGGCACTGACCCCCAAATTCCAAATTAGGAAAATGGGGCACAGGATGTGGCGATTCTGGTCATATGTAACTCAGCAGGGCATCCCGAAGATACTTGGAGGATTCCTTTTTAATGGGATGACGACAATGAAAGCCTTTGTCTTAAAGAGGAAAGGGGACAGGTAACAGTGCAGGAAGTGGGCAGAGCGGTTAGCAGCTCAGACAGCTCTGTGCCCTACCACAAAGCTCTGAATTTTTCAAGATAAAAAAGACCAGCTCATATAATAACTTCCTCCATCTTCCTCTCTTTACTCTTCAAAAAGGAGTTTCTGGAGCCCTACTTTTCCATTTTCTATTTGTAATGCTACACACATTAGTCAGAAACGGTGATCATTAGCCCCAGGAAAAAGGAACCCACAGACAGTCAGGTTCGACTTCCTTCATAGAATGGGTTTGGGTTGTTTCAGGGTCAAGGTTAAGTGCTTGGATCCCAGTAAGCCAAGGAAAATCTTCTCATGCAAAACTGGTGGTGAGGGCAGTTTCTTTTACTGTTTAAAGGAAAATGGTTTTCTGACTCCATCCATCAACTGAGAAATGTTAAGGATGGTGTGGTAGCAGAGTATTATAGCTCCTATATTACACATGGTAACCAAAATATCTACAGCTCCTATCAAAATGTAGATCCAATAATAACATTTAAGACATACAAAAAGTCATAAAGGGTAGAAATAAGCCTTTGTGTGCTATGACCCAGCTTAAGAAATAGACCATTTCTTAAGGTACTGCACCTTTCCCAGTTATGTGTCTAATCTTCCTACCATCACTCCTCTGAAGCATGTAAATTAACATATGTGAAACGAATCACCAGTCCAGGTTCAATGCATGATACAGGGTGCTTGGGGCTGGTGCACCGGGATGACCCGGAGGGATGGGATGGGGAGAGAGGTGGGAGGGGGGTTCTGGAAGGGGAACACATGTACACCCATGGCGGATTCATGTCAATGTATGGCAAAACCAATACAATACTGTAAAGTAAAAATTAGATTAAAAAAACCCCAGTATTGTAAATCTGGTGCTAAGTCCCAAGGTTTCTGTTATACTTTAAGCACACAGGTACATATCTTTGAGCATCCTGTAGAATTGTTTACATAGTTTAAAACTTTCCCAATTACATTTTAATGAATAATTGTGAGGGGAGCGCACATTATAGCAGCACTAGTCGTTGTACATCTCAATTCATATTTTAAAATGAAATTTGTTTTCCAGTTTTCCACTGAAACAGAAAGACACTTAGGGTGACACCTGTCAATAGTCAATAGAAGAATAAAACTCATAGAATATGTCAACATTAAAAGACAGCATGGACTCTCATTTGAAAACTGATTCTCTCATCCACAGAAAGTAGCTTGAGACTGAAATGAAAATTTTTTTTGTGGCTCATAATATTTCTGGGTAGCAGATGCTTTCTCAAAAACAGATTTTACTTTTAAAAATATCAAATATAATTAACACCTTCAACATAAAACGAAATCTTTGCTTCCAGATGCATTTCAAGGTGTTGAAATGAATTTGTGCAGCCCTCTATGGCTGTTTTCACTGACTTACTGATTGTGCTGCCATCTTTATGTGGCAAGTTCGAAGAACTGAGAGCTGGAGCAGGACATTTAAACTTAACCATATCTGAAGGATGCTTGTTAAACCAGGTGCATTTGGGGAAAGGTCTTTTGACCTATTCCTGATTAACCTGGTATAAATAAGTATATTGAAAACTAGGTGCTCTTCTGTTTATTACAGAAACACCTTGCCAGAAACACAGGTTAGGTAAATTCGGGACAAGCATCCTGAACACTGTGTCAGGGTTGATAATGGGCAGACTTTTAAAGACATTCAAGATTAAAATCGGTTTAATGATTAATCTAAAAGAGAACAAAATGAACAGAATTGAATATTTAAAAAAAAATTTTCAACACCCATACTCAAAATTAGAAATCCTGGGAGTATCTGCTCTCTTTAGTGAAAGTGAAGAAAGCAGGGGGCTTCCCAGGTGGTGCTAGTGGTAAAGAACTCGCCTGCCAGTGCAGGAGACTTGAGAGAGGGGGTTCGATCCCTGCCTGGGTCGGGAAGATCCCCTGGAGGAGGACAAGGCAACCCACTCCAGTATTCTTATCCAGAGAATCTCATGGACAGAGGAGCCTGGAGGGCTACAGTCCATAGGGTTGCAGAGAGTTAGACATGACTGAAGTGACTTAGCACAGCACAGCACAAGGAGAGCAGGAAGTAAACAATCAGCTTGTACTGTCAATTTTCCTCTGACGTCAACAAAATATGGGTTAAGTGAATAACCCTCCATGCCACCATATCATGGCTGTTGAGAAGCACACGTGCACATACACACACAGATACAGTTATCTTTTCAAATGTTATGAATTATACATTTACAAGACCTTTTATGGCTTATTTGCACTAATACCAAATCCAACAGTATAGTTTTAAGAAATGACCACTTTATTGCAAATTTTTATTCCAGAAGTAATGCTGGCACAGCTAAAGCCAAAATTTGATTTGAGTTTATGGGTGTAGAAAAACATCTCTGTACACAGGTAACTTGCAATATTGTGTTTGCCAAAATCAGGCAAATATTTAAGTGTTTCAGATGCACTATCTGAATGGTAATTAATGTTGTTTTCCCATTAATTAGTGAGAAAAGTATATATGGATAGTTGTGCATATAGTACATGATTCACTATGAAATGTGAGTTCATCATTTTCAGGATAGTAGGACATAATGAAGTAAGCACTGTCTCTTGGCTGTGAGAGTATAATATTGTTTTGAGAGACATCATCTATAACACGGCACCTTTCTATCTGAAGCATCCCTGTAGATGCTAAACCTTGCTCAGGAGAAGAGTCTAAAAAGCTCTTAGGCCTTTTTATATTAGCTTTTGCATTCAAAAGGAACATAACCGATAGATTCCAAGTTTCCTAGTCTCATACCAGAAGGGACTTCTCAAATAATTCCTGAGCCCTTTGTTTTATGGGCTAATTTGTCCAGTGCCTTCTCAGAATGGGAGGAGGACTCAAACCCAGTGCTGTGATGTCCATCATACATAGGGCTCTCACACTTGTCAGGGAGGACTCTGTGCGAAGATAGAACCTGTTGTTTCTGCTTCTTACTCTCCCTGCTTTTAAATTCCTTGACCTCCTGGGCCTTGAACTGCTGCTTTTTCTGATCTGCAAGACTGCCTCTATCTAGAGGGCTCTATCTTGATCTATTTCCTGCTTATACTTTTGCTACCTGTCAAATGGGTCCTATCAGACTTTTGAACCAGTGTCCCCTCTGTCTCAGATGCCTGCTAAACAACTTAGTCCTTCTAAAAGCCAAACAGCCAGGCTTGGCCCTTGTCTACCCCCTTCTGCCTGGCTGCTCCTCACTTTGCAGCTTATAAAAGTTATTCATTTCAAAAGCTAGGAGAGTTACAATTTACCTGTCAGTAAACAGAAGATGGTTTATCAACAGACTTTACCTTAATGACTACAAATGTTTACCTCCTGCTTTCCAGAATGCAAAGAAAATCTTGGAAATGTCATAATATCTCACAAACATTTGCAAAACAGATCCTTGTTCATCGGGAAAAGAAACAATTGTATTCGTTGTCTCTGACACAAGGAAAGTGTTCAGAGAGAAACATACAGATAGATGTACACACTTACATGGAAATGAGATATGTTAATTAAAAATTGCAGTGGGCACTTTATTAAAAATTTATTTTACAATCTAGCCGTTCAAAATATCTTGACATTAACAAATATACCAGCTTGACTATTGGAATCATAAGTGATTTATCTTGAGAAGATTATATTTGTAGCTGGATGGAAATATTTTTGACAAATATTTATATCAAAATTACTGGTTTTGTAAGAAATATTTTTATTTCTCTATTTTTACCCCTGGAAAAAAATTAAAACGAGTATCTCTGTGTTCATTTTATGGGTGAGATGGCTCCAGTTAGTGTATTTCCCATGTTTGTCTGAATTACAGCTGTTTATCTTGCAACTTTCTTTAAGATAAATTAAATGCAAATGTAACTCTTTGAATCATGGGAATACCTGCCAGACTCCTTATTAATACCTTCACTTAAAACTCTGGTGCCAGGAGTCATTAATTTGCTAAAAGAAAAGTGCTAAAGCAGCTCTTTGCCCACAAACAATTCTGAGATGGCTGCCCAATTAGTCAGTAGCATTCTGAACCTCCTTTCAGGCCCTGTGGCCCTCTGAGGACACAAGAAGGCTCCGATGATAACCTGGCAACCTAGGTAGAAGCCCAGCCAAGTGAGAGCGTTTGAAGCTGCAGTTTGGCTGCCATCGTGTCGGCGAAAAGAAAGAATTCAGGCACCATGTCATCCAGTACAAAGGATAAAAACGGATTCAACCGGAAATTCAATGTGGCACCACATATGGGATACATGAGTGCGGTTATACAACAGGCCACATATTTTTTTTGAACAGTCTCCTCCATGTGATGCCGAGGACATGTGTAACCATCATAACGTCTCTAGGAATCTGTATTTAATTTGAGTTGGGGTGGTGGCAGGGATTGGAGATCTGAAGCCGCCACAGGTTTGTGGCAGATGGCTCTGTGTCAGCTATGACAAGCAGCCAGGCTCAGCTTCCTCTGCAGATTTTCTTTTCTCTCTGATCAGGTAAATATGGGCACACTCTGGAAAGTTCTACAGATTCTGCCTTAGGCTGCAAGTTTGTGACTTAGCCCCATCTGTCACAAATCTTCCCTAGGTTCTGCTGTAAGCAGAGACCTGAATTTACCATGTAGGGCTGCCCAAGAAAAAGGAGCCATTTCACCCTGTAAGGGGGAGGGAGAGAAGAGAAAGCAATGAAGAAGCATTAACGACCCGAAAGACTAAAGCATGCTGAAAATTCATATTGCAAATTTGCATAACTTACGTCAATTAGCTTTCAAAAAGCCACCAAGTAAATGGTTCTCAAGTTTCATCACCTCAGGAAATCCCAGTTTCTGATTGGCTTAAAGTGTAACTATATTTTCAACCATTGTGGAAAGCTGCCCCCCGCACCCTGCTTTTTTTTTTTTTTTTTTTTGCAAATGGGCATATTATACTGTACACAAATTTCCTGGTTTATGTTATGGATGACAGCTATTAGAAGTTTATCATCCAACTTTTAACTTTTCTAAACATAAGATACACAACACTCTTAATACATGTTTTTTGTGAATGTGAACTTTACTTTTAAGTGGTGAAGGCACAAGAGAAATGCCATTACTATTACGTGGAATTTATAAAGCACTTCAAGTTTACAAACGGGTTTATATTCATTATTTCATTATAGTAGGACCTCAGGGGGAAAATGCTATTAAGAATTAAGAAAAAAAGAATCCTTCCAAGTTTATAGATGAATCATATAGAGGCCAAGAAGTTCACCTAGAGCCAGGCTACAAATTAGTAGCAGAGAAAGAGAAGCAGCCAAAACCTCTAACTGATCTTAATCATCCTGAGTATATCTATTGTGCTAAAGATTTTTTTGCTTGCATTTTACTTAGACAAATTAAAGGAAAACCAAGCCAAACAAAATCAAGGAAAGAAGTTAAGAAAGAGAGGGAAGAGTAACGGGGAGGGAGGGAGAGAGATTGAGATGGATCATTTGCCTTAGATTGTGCTGGTGCAATTGAGAGGTTTTTGAAGTTCTAAAAAATGTCATGAGCTTTTAAGTTTTCATGTTTTAAGGAAAAAGTAATGACTTTGGAGGCGTGTTAATACTAGTGAGCACCACCTTATTCACATCTAGAGTATAAGCTCAAATTAAAAGGGGACTATAAAGTGACCAGTCTCTTGAAGGAAACTTAAAGTGGCTTGGCTGTGGTTTGGGGAGATATAACCTGATATAATTAAGACAACCGCAAATGGCTTTTCTGGGCTCTGAGTCTGAACTGTAAGCTTAATCACTCTTTGGAATCACTTTTAGGCAGAAATCTGAAAATTATCCTCTCCTCCAAATAACAGCAGGTTATAAAGGTTTCTGGAATGTGAAAGAACTTGAAGAGGGGAACAAAATAAAAATCAGCTGCTATCATCTGAAGAAACTTAAACTACAGTTTACCCTCGTAAAGCAAAGGAAGGATGGCATCTCTCTCTCTTTTTTTTAACACAGAATATCACTCAATTTATAAATAAAAATAAATGAAAAATAGGGTGGGAATGAAAACCTACTGTTAGTCCTGGCAGTATATATTTTATACAACTACCCCATTTGTACTCTTGTGCTATTTTCAATACTGGTAACAAGGGGGTGAACAGAAATTTTCCTCTAAAGCATTTTAAAATCTAATGATCAAAGGCTCTCTAAAAGCATAAAGTACTGATCTCAAATAATTGTAGGGAATTTTCAGTAAGTAAATTCCCATTGTCAAAATGAGACCAAAAAAATATAACTTCCCGGTATGAGACTTACTTGGGTTGTAAAAGGAAGCCCTATGTTACTGTCAGAAGTTAATCCTTGCTGATTACTTTATGATTATTTCTAGAATCTTGTGTTCAAGAGTCATAAAAGAGCTCCTTATTACAGATGAAGTGAAACCTACTTTACCTCTGTGGCAAGTGTGTGGCTGCTGGGTGTAACCTACTTAGAAAGGGACATGTCTTGTGAGTACAAGAAACCTGCAGTCCAATGGTTGAGCCTAGGGGCAAACTTTTTAAGAAATGGCTTTAGATTTTTAAAAAAATTCAGAACAGGGTTTTAAGTGTTAAAAATAATTAAGAAATGTGATTTCTGCATGCATTTCTCTAAATATCTTAAGTAAAATGTCTGTGTGTGAGAGAGAGAGAGAGGGAGCACACTTGCATGCACACAAGGAATTTAAACATTTCAAGTCTGAAACCATTTCAGGTGAGAAGTCATGGGCATGGAGTTTTGTAGCAGAAAGAGTCACTTTAAGAAAAAAAAAAGGTATCAAATTCTGTTTCTGCTTTTCAGTTACTAGCATTCTGTTTCAAATCCTGCTTCAAGTTATGGCCCCCAAACTCTCACTCATATTGAAAGTATAATGTCTCATGTGAGAAAAAAGCCAAGTGTTAGTAGCCTTATTCTAGTCATTAAATTTCTAAGTGTGAATCCATATGAAAAATCCTATCCTAAAGTGAACTCTACATGATAAGTAGTTGAGATGATTTTAAAATGTAAACTTTTAACAACAAAAAAAAAGAGTAAGGTGTAAAAATGTAAAAGGAGCAAATTAAAGAATTCAGTGACTTTCTATCCTTTTAGATCTTAGAAGCATATGTTTTTAAAAGCAAAACAGCACTGTCCAATGGAATAAATTTAAAAAGAAAACCTCAATACTCTCTGTATAATATACACAAAAGTCTCTTCCATTGCCTAAGAAAAGTACAAAGCTGCCTTGGGGAAAATAATTCTCTGACATATACTGAGGGCAAATGTTACCTGAAATGTGAATATTTATAAAACGTAAGGTAAAAAAATAATAGTATAATGTGTTAAATCTTAATGATAAAGTTATAGCTGGAATTCCTTTTCTGTTTTAGATCTGTGGTCCTTGTGATTTTTATCAGTTTGTCCTGGCAACTGCATTATAAAGCTCTTGATTATTTCTAATTCCTGGGCTAACTTACTCATTTTTGAGATTAATTTTTGCATACAATGTCATCAAGATCTATGAATAAGGATATATATCAATGTGTATAATAAATTTGTAAGAAAAAAAATCCATGTTAAAAAGTACATAAAATGAATAATATATAGAAATTCTTACAAATGCTTATGCATGAAACACTAATTTCTTAAACTGAGTTGGACCATTTTAGGATGCATAGACTAGTAATATATGTAAACCATAGTAACATGAACATTTAAGGTATAAGCTATTTTTTAAGCTATAGGAAGAACAATTTGGTATATTAATAGCATACCACTAAGTTGACATTCCTTCAGAGTTTTTCCAGAAGCTCTTGGTAAAAGAAATAATTAGAGCTATGTTATGGCAATAGCCATATTAAAATATTTCAGTTGGAGATGTGTTTTTTATTGTAACTCTAAGCAACCTGTTGCAGTAACTTTTGAAATGGTTAAATATTTGCAGATCCAAAATAAAAGGGATGATAATGCCTACCTGGAAGCAAAATTAAAAATGGATAAATTCTGATGGTGGAAATACAATTTAAAAATGCTTCACCATTCTCACCACGAGATAAAAACATTTTTTCTCCCGTTTTTTTTTTTTTTTTTGGTACCTCTGTGAGATGATGGGTGATAACTAAAACTTGTGGTGGTAATCACTAATCATTTCAAAAAATATGTCCATCACTATGCTGCACACCTCACACTTATACAGTGCAGTAAGTCAATTATATCTCAATAAAACTGAAAAAAATTGCCCAAAAATTCACCAGAAGGAAAAAAAAATCAATAATCTGATGGTAAACTCACTAAAAAACAGCTTTGTATCATATGTAGAAGATGAACCTATTTGTATTAATACGTATTATTCTATTTCTTCAATTCCATAATCTGTATATTTTGATAGTCTTGTATGTGGGAAACTACTAAATTAACATTTTACCCAAACAAGACCATGACTGAACTTTCAAAATGAGGATATCTGGATGTAAACCTTGGAAGACTGTTTTCTCTTTGAAGCTTCCTACAAATACGATACAATCGTATTGACTGAAGGAGTAATACTGAAGCCTGGAATTGTTCAGTCAGCATTTTAAACTATTATGAGCTACCTTCTGAACCATTGCCAAGTTAATAGACAATGAAAGATAATGAGCTTGAAATTGGGTGTTAAATTGCATTTTTGGTTCTCTCCCTTTTTCTTGAAGTTTAACTGTTTCCTGCAGAAACAAAGTCATATTTTGATGTATCACTATGTAAATATGTATGTATCTGAAGCCATGACAAGGGAAAGGAGAGGAAAAAAGGCAGTGGGCTGTATTTCATGTAGAAAGGATATATATTAACATAGGAAAATTAAAATATGCTGGATTATAAAGCTGCTATATTGTAAAGTATACTGAATTTATGTAAAATGAAGATGCTACATTCAAAGAATATAAAAAGGTATATTACTCATGGCCTAGAGCCACCTTCACAACTCATAAAGCAGATTTATCCCAGTTCAATTACCTGGAATTTTAGGAGAGTCTCTCTGTTGTTATTCCAACAATGTAAAATTCTTGATTCAAACAAGGGAAAAAAAATAACGAATGAAGGGACTGAATGATGATGCTATTTAAACTCTTTTCCTTTTGCCTCTGTCATTCAGAGAGGAGACTGACAGTTGAATTCTAAACTAACTGAGGGTTTTAATGTAATTTTACTAAACTAGACAAAGGAAATGTTTGATTCTCGAAATTATCTTTAAAGTATTTAAAAAATGAACACCAAATTTCACGAATGTCATTCACCTGAATTTTTGAGGACTGAAGATTTCATTACGATGGGAAGAAAGGCTTATACTCATTAGTATAATTGTAGAATCTTTCCTTTTACTTCCTTTTAAACTAATGAGTTACATTAATCCAGGTTCATTTTTATAAGCCTCTTGGGGCTAAATGTAAAGGACAGTCATCTTAGAAAACAATAAATTAAAAAAAAGCATGTACCATGCATTAAGTGCACGTATTTCATAAGACCTAGGTTAATACAACTGGCACCCAGTTTAATTAATCCTTGTTAGTGTAACAACTAATATCCCTCCCTAGCATGTTTCCTTTAAACATTAGTATGTTAATTAAATGTTTTTTTTTTTTAAGATTTTTCTTTGTACTTCAATATGGCATTTATACCATGTAAATCTCTTCTCAATAACTACCTTATAGAGATGTTTTCTTGTAATATCTGGTCTCTTGCAGAAATTCTGGAGCCTTTTTGAAAGCTGTTCAGGTGTAGAATACAGATATTCAGCTGCAGGAAAAACAGATACATTTTTAATGAAACAAAAACCTCAAAGCACACACTCGATATTAGTCACTTTACTAATTAAAAATGCATATTGCTCTGTGCCGCCTCGTGTTTTACATTATTTAAGCATGATTTTATAAGGTTACCTCAGCTCACAAGGATGTTTAATGCTAAATAAGACTGTGTAGTTGTGCTGTTTAGACATCTCCTTTGGGTGATTAAAATACATTATTCTAATGTAACACAATGCATATGTGATATATTTAGTGATGAGAATTTTTTCAAAGAACAAGTATGATAGCCGTATGTACTCTGTACAACAGTTGCATATTATTAACTAGTCAATTGTTGAAATAATTTGGTGTGACTTTCAGTCCTCAATTTTTCTCTGTGTATATCATTAAAAAAAATCTGTAAGCAATTGCAGCAACGCTGACCTGCTTATAAAAATCCATCATTATGGGATGTGTATGCTAACAATGAAGAATGCTATTTGAAAACTTGCTTTTTTGTTATCTTAAAAGAACAGATGGTAAATATAAGCTTACTCTAATGTATTAAAACACATAAAATTTTCCTTAACACTAACATGTTGACTTGCCAAATAAACAATTGCTCCTGCCTAAGTTTATTTTCAAACTTTCTAATTTAGCATGAATCATGTAGTAAATTTCAACAAAGACAAAAGTACATTAAAGCAGCTACCTGGAAATATTTCGGGATAAACCAAATCTTTGGGACAAAGTGGGTAACACCCACAATACACAGCTTCCAACCTAAAGAAAATTTAGAAAGAGGATAAAAATATATTAAAAAGACATTACCGTTATAGCCAGAAAGTGGTTTTGTTTGCTCAGTTAACAGTATGAGCCCAGAGTTAGCTGGGATGAAAAACATGGTCGGCAGTGCAGTCCTAAAAGCCAAAGTTGCTCTTTTAAAAGATTTTATTGATCATATATGAATTTCATAGAACAGAACCAACAGCATATGTTTTGTTCACTGAATTAATCAAAGCGCAGCTCTGCATTTTTTTTTTTTTGTTTTTAAAATACTGTTTAACACATTTTATAATCAGCAGATAAACACATGTAACAACATGGTAAAGTATGGAC
This sequence comes from Okapia johnstoni, assembly GCA_024291935.2. Taxonomy (NCBI): domain Eukaryota; kingdom Metazoa; phylum Chordata; class Mammalia; order Artiodactyla; family Giraffidae; genus Okapia; species Okapia johnstoni. The sequence continues at coordinate 28,966,614 of CM044319.1, read as the reverse complement.
AGCTTTTCTTAATAATGCTGCAAAGGCCCAGAATGTTCATTTTTCAAAATGTTTAAATAAAACAGCAAATACTTAACTTTAACACTCTAGACGTAGAAATCTTCGAGGCACTTTTAAAAACATCAGAAAAAAAATTTACAATCTGTTGTGATGGGTCATTTTCATTTTAAGTTAAAGCTTCAAAATAGTTTGTTATTAGGCAGGATGTAAAACTATTTCCCTGTTTTACTGAAAAAAACTCTCATTAAGATTACCTTAATAAGTATTTTGCTTTCTGGACTGGAAAGTCAGCTCAGTTTCCATTTTATCCAAAAAAGAATACTCTGATTATTAAACAAAGAAACAAGAGAAGTTTCACTCTGTGAGAGGATTTTCCTAAGGACCAACTATAGGAAGTTTTTCTTCATGTCCTAGCGTTAAGGGTTAAGTAGAAGAAAGGTATTGCTCTTCAGTGATTGTGTTAGTCCTGCATAATGGCTATTGATCTGACATATAATAAACCTTAAAGATACCACTGTAATTTCTGTTGGCTAGGAATTATGCAGTGAAATTCAAAACACTCTTTAAAATATGTTTATTTTATGAGAAACTTTGAATTGCATCCAAAATGTTGACCAAAGGCGGAATTTTATTTTGAACTGCAGATTTTTTTCAACCCAAGAATAGTTTGAAGTTATGTCAATGTTTACCTTGTTTATTTACAGTGACAAAGTACATGCAATTTAAGCTGTTTTTAAGTGGGTGATGTTTTCCCTATTTTATAACTGAAATTAGTTTAAATGAAAAGTATTTACTTTGAGCTGCAAAGTTTGGAAAAATACTGTGTTCAAAGTTCTGCTTGAGAACTGCTAGCAGTTTTAAGATAACATAGTGGAAAGGCATAGGCTCTAGTTATTAACGATTAATTTCAAAATCCAAACTAACATCTAATATTTATTTTCTTTACATACATAGGGTATGTGTAGAAATTCTTATCGTAAGCACAGCTATAAACTGCACTGTGACTGCATTATAAAACATTCACAAAAGTTTTGAGCACATAAACTGGGGATATTCTTTATGAACCAAAAGAAAATATGCACTTTATCTGAAGACACTCAGTTTTAAAATGCTGTGCCAATCGAAAAGCAAATACATATGAACATTCTCTTATAATTACATAAAATCAAAAGAGTGAAGTCACAGGCATTTCAGAAAGTGCACATGTTATCTGCTTTTTAATAATGGATTTGAATTAGAGTGTTCTGTTCCCCGAAAGAAAACTGCAGGCCAAGTTACATTTTGAGTCATCGTATGAGCATGTACTCTGCCATTTCCAAAAAACCGCTGCTAATTAAAATACAGTGAGAGAGGAATGACATTATTTGATTTAGGAAGAAAAAATTTTCAAACTTAGGTTCCACCATTTGTTTGTAAATTACCTTATCCATGGCGTTATTTCATCAAGAAAAAATACAACAACCACTTTTGGGTATAATTTTGATTTCTAAAATATTATACCTTATTATACATGTTATTTATATCAGGACTGTATTAAAACATATTAAATTTGTCACAATATTTTAAAAGAAATTTGTAAAATTTCTTATCATAAGTTTCCCATATTTTGCTATT